>QGEC01000187.1:0-124972 GCA_004367155.1 Fusarium clavum | reverse complement strand
CAGCTACATTATATATACCATGTAGTTTTCACCTTATTAGATCTTGTGTTCTATTCTGCTATTGATAAATATAGTAATAAAGAGTGCTCAAGTATTTAAGACTTCTAGCATTATTTACCTATTAGTTACCACTTATCCTGGTTTGCTCTAGCAAATTCTTCCCATGTTGTAAGCTTCTCGTCAAGAGCATTAACAAATGGGGCCAGCTCGCCATTAGCGTAATAGCCTGGGTCTTCCATAAGCAACATATTCTCATAGATCAGCTGCGCGATAGAAGGCGACATGTAGGACTTAAAAACATCTCCTGGCAACTGCACATATTTGCCCTTCTTGCCCGTTGCCTTAGACCACTCTGCCATCAGCTGATTGGGAGTTAAGTAGGCAGGTGCAGCAAGGATATCTTTGTTGACATATTTGGGGTAATTTGCAATGGCCAGCTTAACAAATTTGCCTGCAACAAAAGGTTAATAATTGAGGTTCGGGGCCACACATTACTCTCAAACTGCAACTTACCCATATCAGCAGACGCTAGAAACAGAGGCATCTGGGCCTTGTCGCCATCTATAGGGAGCGCTAGGACATACTCATCATCCCCGCCTTTGCGAATATATTGGATAAAGTCATCCATGAATGCGCCCGGCCAGACGAAAGAGCAAGGAACACCGCTGTCTCGCATATACTGGCTAATGCGGGCTTTGCTATCAAAATGAACGATGTGGGTGAGACGGCCGCCGCTCGCTTCTGATACATTCAGAAGTGACGAAAAGATGATATGCTGTACACCAGCAGCCTTTGCGGCATCGGTGACGGCCTTACCCTGCAGCTCCTCGACTTCCGCTGACATGGTCTCCCAGAAGTTGGTTACGACAAAGAGCGTGTGAGTGCCCTGGACAGCCGAAGCCAAAGACTCAGCGTAGGAGAGGTCGGCCTATGAGAATTAAATTTAGCGTTGATCCTAATAGATTGTGTATCTCACGTACTGCAACCACTTCAACGCCCTTGGCTGCAAGCTCCTTCGAAGCAGGCTTGTTGGTATCACGAGAAACAGCGCGAATTGCAAATTCACTTGAAAGTTTCTTGTCAGAAAGGACTGTCTGGATGACTGAGCCGCCCTGCTTGCCAGTCGCTCCAAAGACAGTAAGAACTTTTGACATCTTGGTGAATTCGTTGCTTAAAGCACTGAGGTTGAAATTGTGTATGATATTGATGCGTGGGATGAATGTGTAGGTTTTGATGAATGTGCAAGCTACAACAACTCGCCTTTATATATCTGCCAGCCTACATATTGATAACGTCCCACCCAACACCTATGTTCATCTAGACTTGAGTCCGGAAATCTTTAAATGTCCGTTTCAGCCGGCGGTTTGAAATGTCCAGCAAACAACGGTGTTCGGAACAATTATACTACCACGATACCCACAGTTAATCCCTTTAAAGAAGTACTTCCTATGGCGCATAACGATATACGCGTATTCTAACTACACTACTTCCGACTAAGAGTACGGGACCGGGGCAATTTCTCGCCGTGTCTTGTGGCTTGACGTCATAAGCGCGCGTGAAAATTTGGCGTTGGTATACTGGACTGTTTAAAGCCGCTTTCAATGTGCGACACATGATAATAGATGGAGAGTAAAAGGAAATGTGAAATTGAACTCGTACCAGTGACTGGGTAGTGAGAACAACAAGACCCCACAAAATGGATGGGCGGGGACAGTGACTAATCATCAGAAAGCCCGGGGGTGTGATTCAATTCAACTTCAGCTCCGAGGCTACCGACGCTCAATTGGTGGTTACTTGCCCCATCAGTTTATCATTTCTGCCCATGTGGACAACCTCTCTCTCTCACCGACCATGAGAAGGAAAGATCTTTTCTTTCTAGAAGTCGCTGATAATTATGGGCTCGATGGGTATATTCTTGAAGACTCCTGCCTGGATCATTGAGCCGCGTCTGGAGGATTCTGGAAACTCCCAGACATTGTGTCAAGTTTATACTTCAACCCTCTCTTTCTACTGACACCCATGAATTCGTCGTACAAACCGATAGAGATGAGCGGTTCGTGGCTCTGAGAGGTGGGAGCAATCAGGCGAATTCCCTGTTTCACGTTCGACTACAAGAAGAGGTTTGGACCTCAATGCGACCGGAAGGAGATTCAGCTGTTTCGAGAAAGAAATCATCACGGTCCGCCTTCGTACACTCCAATCGAGATGTATTTGAAAGATGATAAGGCAGCATTTTTCCAAGCCCGTGAGATGGGGGGGTCAACAGCCGTGTTGTCAACGAGCTTGAAAAGTATAATAGTATTCAAGGTATTCAAGACGCTAACCTAGATGGGTCGCTAGATATCTCGCACCTTGGGCTGGTGTGCGAAGCGTCTGATTTAAATTTGAATTGCTGTCACATAACGCGCATAGACTGCAGTCATAAGATTCTACTCTGTGCAGCAAACTAGCTGTCCCGAACGACCTGCAACGAAACTAGTGCCAAGAAGATGAAGGTCTCATTCTGCGCCTACATGCCACTGGTTTTGTGCAAGGAGAGGCAAATGCTGACAACGTTCTCATTGACCAGGATAACAACACGTGATTGATTGACTATGGAGGTGGGTATATAGCAGGCTGGGGACGCGAAGAATTGATGGAATCTATAAAAGGTGATTTATGCGGGTTGCAAAAAATGGAGTTTCTACGACAACCGGAAGAATTGATCCAATGACTGGTAAATGGTAGCAACTCATTCCTAGCCTGAATGATGGCATAAGTTACTCATACTTACTATGTATTAAGGTTTTGCAAGTACAACAGCTTTCATTTAATGCTGCTACTATTTATACCCAAGTACGAGATTCTGAAACTGAATTGTGTTCCTAAACCCTTTTCGTTTTACGATTCTTAATTGTCATTGGTACGCTCTGATGAACCCGCTCCTCAAAAGCCTCAAATAGCACCCTGGTCGGCCGCCCAAGTGAGTCAGACCGGTCGACCAACTAATTCAGTCATATCCCTGACACGAAGAGCACGGTTATTTATCTATCAGCTCTTTCTCTTTGGATACAGTATTTCAAATTTTGCATTTCTGTCAGACTATAACCACGATTCTTCATGCGGCCCACGCCACTGGAAAGATCGCGACTTTGCGCCGCGTGTAGCCACGCGTGCGCACAGTCCATCATTGGATGTGGACCCGTAACATGCCGGATCCACTGGTCCCAATACAACCTTGAAAAATGCCAGTACATCAGCGATACCAGGCAAGACTGGGATAGACTATCTGATGTATCTGGGTGGGCGAAATGGTCAAAGACCAAGCGAGAATTCCTCGCAGAAACAAACTCCTCTGGTTGTCATCTTTGCATCATTATCGCGCACGCCTTCGATGACGCGTCAAAAGAGACGTTTGGAGAGCTGGAGCCCGCGGAAGAACTTCAACTTTGCTTCGCTTATCGCACAATAGATCGCGACCCTAGTGGCATGCTGGACTGGCAAGAAAGGACGAGTATGTCGATTAATGATATTACGCTAGAAAATCATCTTCCTGATGAGTTTTGGCTGCAAATTCGACCTGGGAAGGAATCTGTATTCACTAAACTCTATATTGATTTGCGGTTGAGGCCACTGCAGGGTAATGGTCTATCGCTACATAATCTATACTAGCTAATCCTCAATCCAGAAACCGATACCAATCATATTCTCAAAACTCTTCCTGGGAAACAGGTCTCAACCATGAACGAACAGAATCTTCAATTGGCCCTAAGATGGATCAAGAGCTGCAATCGTTCACATCCAAAGTGCAAAGCGTTCCAACATCAAATGAATGGATGGCGACCGACAAGACTCATTTATATCGGACCCGAGTCTGACCAGTCCAAGCTTATAATTTCGGGTGGAAATTCCAAGCCGGTACCCTACGTCGCACTGAGCTATTGCTGGGGATCTGCGAATAGTGTCACTCTTTCCTGGGAAAATATCAGCGACTTCCAGAAACACATTCCCTTACAGCACCTGCCCGCCACCATACAGAATGCAATCGCTACTACAAAAGATCTTGGCTACCGGTACCTATGGGTAGATTCTCTCTGCATCATCCAGAACTCTGAGAATGACTGGGCTCACGAGTCTTCAAGAATGGGCGACATTTACGGGATGGCAGATATTACGCTTGCCGCTGCTGGAGGATCGAGTGTCCAAGATCCAATGTTCTGCCGCAGAGATCCGCGAGCCATTCGACCGTGCGTCGCGAATATCATGCCAAATTACCGATACACTAAGCTCAGCTACCCATGGGCCATATATCCCCATCAAGCAGAGCGGATGCTGGATAGCACTATCAACGAGAGTCCTCTTAGTCGTCGTGCATGGGCCCTACAGGAACTTCTCCTATCCCCGCGGACTTTGATATTCGGTTCAAAACAAATGGTTTGGTCTTGTGCAACTACAGAAGCAAGTGAAGGGTTTCCTTTGGGCTTGGATCCTAAGTTCAGTACTCCATTGAGCGAAGATTCAAGTCTGTCGCAACTTCGCCAAAGACTAATGAGGATCTCAAATGTAGGCGAGCCTCCGTCTAGATTTTGGAACGACTTTATAAGCAGATACACGCGATCTCGCCTGTCAGTCGGTTCCGATACTCTAGTCGCTCTGCAGGGCTTAGTTGGGAGGATCATGATGATGGCTGACAAGAGGCGTCAGTCAAATCCAGACGAACCTGGACCGAACTATGTTGCTGGTCTCTGGCAAGACCGACACTTCCTACAAAGCCTACTCTGGCGACCCAAGGTCGGGTCGACCCGTAGTCGACCAGAAGCCTATAGAGCTCCGTCCTGGAGCTGGGCGTCAATAGATGGTGACATTGATTTCTTTGAGCAGTACGTTCCTTGGCTTTGGAACAAGATGGAGTTTGAGTTTGCAGGAGTTGTTGATGTTGATGTTGAGCCCGGGGCTATCAACTCACCTTCAGCCACAGGAGCAGTCACCTCTGGCTATATCGATGTACAGTGTCATGTTCGGCCATGCATGTTGCTAAAAGCTGGGCCGGGACTCGAAGGGTCAAAGAACTATGAACAATACGAGGCGCTGATTGTATCATCGGAGGAATTCCACAGACTGTCCGAACTTCAAGAATACTGTGGAGGGACCGCGATCAACGAGCTCGCACATCGATTTGCGAACTCATGTACCATCGATATCCCGGAAGAAATACCAGATTCGAAATGGACAGAGGTCTGCTGCATACCTCTCCAGCTGGGGCAGTGTCAGACCGATCGTTACGAACAGTCAGTTTGGGAAAGCTACGAAGGCCTGATTGTTGTTCCAGTTCATAACGGCGCACAAGCAAACCATAAGTCCAGTTTATCACCTATCGGAAGACCGGGTTTGATAAAAACAGTCCGTCGGATTGGCACATTTCGTTTTGATCTACACGAAGAGAACCGGGCAGCCAGACAAGCCGACCTTTTCGGCAATGATAGCGACCTACGACAAAGGAGGGAGCTAATTCGCATAATCTAACTTAAACTTTAGCCCAAGCTGAAGTGCTCAAGATCTGTAGTCGGATATAATCTCACCAAGTATTACATCTCTGCATGATCAATTGCGTATACCTTTTCTCGCTTCCATTGAAATAGGTGGGTAAATATACAACGTTCTTGATCCTTCAAAAAGTTCTTCTACCAATGTGGCAATGAGGTGGGGCAATGTTAGCTGATACATGGAAATGATTCCTTTCTCTTGGCACTTTGGCGACCCCAGAACCGTTCTACTTCGGTGCCATGAGCTAGAACAGATCTTGGCATCGTCTTACTGAGGGGTTTCGCAGGGGCCTACACCGCATAGCCCATTAGCCAAGCGACTCTCATCGAGGCGCAGTACGCGAAGGATTCTAGCAATAGAATGATATAAAGAGGCATACAGCGACTGAAAGAAATTGGCTGTTCATCCACTACTGCACCAACTATCTTGCAACAATATCGATATGTTTATTCAGTCAACTCTCGCCCTCAGCCTTTTGGCCAATGCCGCTGCAGCTGCAGCTGCTACTGTAGAATGTGGTACATCGGGTTCTGGCCAGGCTCTGAAAGATCTATCCGTGAAGCTTCGGCATGAACCCCTGGAAATAAGAGAGCTGAGACAAAATGTCGAGATCAAGACATATATCCACGTCATCGCAGCCGGCGAGAAGGAAGAGGACAATTACCTCAGTGTATGACTTTCTCAACCACCAAGATGCACGAGCTAACTGTCGGTACAGGATGAGAGGATTCAAGGTCAGGTTGACTTACTGAACAAGTATTACAATCCATTGGACTTCTCTTTCAAAGTGGTCAAGACCAACAGGGTTATCAATGAGTCCTGGGCTTCCCCAGTCGGGTCTCCTGTCCAGCCCTCAACCGAGGATGATCTCAGGGCCGCACTCCGCCAGGGAAGCTATAAGGACCTCAACCTTTTCTTCGTCCAAAGCATGCCACCCCTTGGCAAGTGTGAGCTCCCTATCCCCAATCCGACGAAGCAAGATGTGATCAACGACGGCTGCATAATGAGACCCGGAGAGCCCGGTGAAGTGCCCCCCAATTTTACCCTTACGACTGTACATGAGGTCGGACACTGGCTTGGCTTGGAACACACCTTCGAAAACGGCTGCGAGTATCCTGGAGATTACGTTGACGATACGCCTTATGAGGCGGAACCCTTTGGATTTGAAGGCGGCTGCCCTGAGAAGGATCGCAACACTTGTCCTGATAAGCCTGGTCTGGACCCTACCGATAATGTTATGAACTATGTTAGCCCGTGAGTATCATTGGTCTACTGGGTTTTGATCGCGACTAACGAGGAGCAGAGACTGCGGGCCCATGAGGTTCACACCCGGTCAGACTGATCGCATGCACATGCTTTGGAAGAAGATACGAGCAAATACGAAGGCTTGAATCTAGCCTGTGGAGGTATAGATAGGAGAAACAATTGATTATAGAGTAAGGAACAAGGAGACTCCTGTAGCTGAAAACGTTGTAGTGACCTTCCGTGTTGGAACGATGAAGGAAATGAGAAAGCGTGTTTACTTTTTGAGTCTTGCGGCAATTTCAAAGACCTTCCTCGTATATACTAGCGGTAGCTTGGGTAGGCGTCTAACGAAGTTGCGACTTACATTTGACTTTTGTATCATCTGGAAAATTCCTTTCCATCCACCCAATTTCCATGAAGTCCCGCCCTCAACCTGATATTCAGTTTAACTACTGCTCTTGGAACAGAGAAGTCAGATGTATCAACTATATGTAGCTCGCTTGACATAGTAGCATAGTTGTTGACTAATACGATAGTATAGCCGTCGCCTTCCGGCGAGTCCTCCGATCGCGGCACAAATACTGGTTCTTGAACCATGTGTGTCTTCCCCGGAAAGTATACATCCAGCTTTCCAGTTTCGTGGTTGAGATGGCCCAGAGAGTTATACAAGGGATGGCCACCACCCAAGACTGGAGCAATAGCAGCAAAGTCCGTTCCGAGTTTGGGGTCCATCATGTCAAAGAAGCTATGCCGATGAGGTCGCATGGAGACCCGCTCATCGATCCTTGGGAATTCCATGTCGCACTCAGAGATGATTTCGTGGGCTGGAAGATCCAAGTCTGAAGTGTTTGGGTCTATGGTGAATCGTACATATTTAGCATGGATGTCATGAGGATCTGGGGCGTTTCCCTCATTGTCGGGCCACCAAAAGAAAACGTTCTTGTCAGTCAGAGGAAGGTCGAAGATAATTCTGCCATCTGGCAGTTCATAGGCATTAGTCGTGTGACCAGGGAAAGCATTCGGTGCCTTGAACCACTGTGAAAGAGATTAGCTAACACTCTGTAGATAACCCTGCAGAAGCACATTCACAATGGCAGGAGGAGCAAAAGTGTCTACGTACCTTGACATCAGATCCTTTTGCCCCTCGTCGGGGCAGGAGACCTAAATAAAACGGAATATTCGAATCCCATTGCCAATGTTCTCCACCTTGCTTGAGTCGATCGATATCGCAAATTTGAGGAATGATTGGAAAGAGTACCTGTCATGCCTATTAGTCGATAGAGCCACCAGAATGGCAAATATGCATGTGATGTCTTACCCAATTCTCCGTAACAGCAAAGTCATGAATCATTCCAACAACAGGTGAAACCAGCCAGACAGTCTGGTTGAAAGTGCCATCAGGGTCGATGGAATAGTAGCAGACATCAGGCGTGCCATCTCCCATAGCTTCGTACCCGAAACAGACCAATTCTCCTGTTTGAGGGTCGAGTTTTGGATGAGCTGTGAAAGTAAGACTGGGCAATTGACCGTTGAAGTCATGGACTCCAAATGTCTCGAGTGTGATAGGGTCCATTGCAAATGGTGGAGCATCCTCTTTCATGGCTAGGAGAACCTTGTTAAAGTAGAAGATGTTAGTGTTCGCTGTAGTGCGGACCTTGAATTCGACTGCATCGGTATATTTGTTCCTATACTTTCCTATACATCAATCACAAGTCAGTGCCACGTAGAGTGTTTATAGTTATCGACTGAAGGTATACCAGCAAGTGCTTGTTGTGCCTCTCTTTCCCGAAGGAACTTTTCAGTGCGAACATATCGTTGCTTGAAGTGGACATTGCCCTTGGTGAATCGAAAAGCACTGATATTGCCATCCCCATTAAACCACTAGAAATCGGTAAGCTTTTCTATCCAATTCATACTTGTTAGGACTTCAGACTTACAGGGTCTTTTTCAGCCAAAGGGGGGAATTGAGGGTCAGGCATAACCCTATAGAAGGTCCCATCGATGTCTTCCGGAATGTCACCCTCGACTTCAAGGGAATTGATCTCTCCTTCAAAACGACAAGGCTTCATGAACCCCAAGAATTGAGGCTCGCTGGGGAACGCCCTGTTTGGCTTGGAAGAGACACCGCGGTAGTGACCGGCCATGTTGAGTTCGACGTTCGAGAGAGGAAATTCAGGCTGTTGGTAGTAGATAGCAGATGAAGGGTTACCGGCTAATCATTCGATCAATTTTTTTTGGTGAATGGACAAGACTTGTATAAGTATTCCAAATTCAATCGGGCCCTCGACAGGACAGTGGTACTCCCGACTTTCCCCCGTCTGCGGCATGCACCGAGATCCGGGTTGAAACTAAGACCGATAGCTCCGCTGACAAAGCACACATGACCCCTGAGTCCTTCCTTAGGTGTGGAGATGCTTTATTTTTAGAACGTGACTTACCTAATGACTTCACATCATTCAGTACCATATTTATTGATTAGGACAGGGAATATGCGTCCTGATATGAAACTGCCGTTATCACCAGGTAAGGACTTCAATAGCGTTTTCTTTATTTCACTATCCAGGCTCCCCCTCCTGATTCGCATATGAGCCACATAAGTATTTTTTGTGCTTATGAGATGGAGTACTATTGAACCCGTTCGAACCATTTCTGAAGATCAGTGGCGAAAAACTGTCCCAGTTCAAGTTCGTCTCCAAATCCAAAATCAGGCGTCTCCCATGAGGGCATAGTGGAAATCAAGTCTGTTTCCAGATCAAAACAATCGCCGTCTCCGGCAGACTGTGGCTCAACAACTTGGGTCTGGAAGCCGAGGTATTGGGAGGACTTCGGTTCTGAAATATGAAACTTGAGCTGAAGGAACATTGGGAAGCGGAAGGATGAGACTTACCCCAGTTATTGACTATTCTGAGAAGTTGTTGCAAGAATCTCACGCAACGTACAACAATCGGGTTGTCATTGCTGAGTTGTGATATGGCCTCGCATGCTTGATTTAAATACCGGCCAGCCTGGCCGCGTCGACTCTCGACTCCCATTTCATCCGTAGAATCTTGGTCGATTAACATACCCCCGAAGACTGCCAGAGCCGCACTGAACGCTGTTACCTGTCAATAATAGCACTCGATCGCTACAGAGGTGTCAACAAGACTAACCATAATAAAGCGTGAACCACCATGCGCCAATAAGGTGACGACCACGATCTTGCCTCATCATCACGACATGGATAATATCCAGCATAGTTTGTGCCACCTGGACAAATGTTCTGTCAAAGTTGGCTTGCATGTTGTTGACAGAGCCTGAGTTGCGACATGGTACTTTCTTCTGCCGACTTAAGGCGCTCAGGGATCGAATGAACATGGGACGGTGCAGTAGGAGTTGGGCATTCAGATACCGTAGAGTCAAAATGACTCGAAACCGTTCAATCGTGGTATCCTGTGGCTCTATATCTGTAAGTTGCAACAACTCATCGGCACTACAGGGACGTAGTTGTACTGGAAGGCTGCCTTGCCAGTCTGAGAGCTCCTGTTCAAACTCAATGATAGCTGTCATGGTACTGGTATCCGAAACCTGGGTATCGCAACCAAGGTTATTCCCATACAGATTAGTTATTATTTTCCCCATAATCCTGTACGCTGATCTGCAACAGTAAGCACTAACGCAATTTGAGTCACAGAATGTCTTACACGGAAGCGTTATAGAAATCGGTGCTAAGACGTTGAATTTGGTCAGAGACGGAAGTATACAGAGGTAGATGCTCGGGCAAATCCAGTCGGATGTATTCTTCTGGAATCGTACATGGGCGCCCAAAGGTCATGCTAAGGCTCCTACGGATATTTGTTAGTTGCAGATCGACAGATTAACCACGTAGGCAGTCCCAGATGACATGAGACAACTTGATTAACATGGAGTTGATCAAGTATACATACCTATCAAGGAGGATACACCCAAACCATGTACGCTTCCGGATCTCTTGCTGGAGACTTGTGAATTTTGAGGCAATGTCCCTAGAATGAAGTCCAATAGACATAGCAGCTTTGACAGAAAGCCCATGTATGGTCCAGGTTTGGACAGATCTATGGGTACCTTGCAGGTACTGAGTTGTCAAAAGGAGATATTGAACTGCGATCAATTAACTCTACAGCGTTCCAACCCAACAGGGATACAGCCCAAGAACCTACCTATCTCGAGGGTAGTGCCTCGGAGCATTTGTGTCTGGCATAGCTCTTGAGCTCGTCGGTAGAAGATATCGGATTGCTCAAAATGGGAGTCGCTTCCGGAATCCTCCCAGCAAGAAGTACAGGTGGCCATGGCCAGAATCATGTTAAGCAAGCCCAACCAAGTCCGGCTTACGTTACTTCGAAAGCCACTTTGTCGAAATTGGTGATATGTGTCGAAGAAGCCTTGCTCGTGTATATATGGAAATAGAATCCCCGTGTTGGAAAAGTATGCTCGAATAAGCCTCTGCATCTCGTGATCTGGTGGTAACCGATTGGCATCGACTTTACCAGCGTCTTCCGATACTCCCAGTGAAGCCGCGGCCAACCTGTTTGAGCTACTTACAAGACCTCCCTCATAGGTACTTTGCTCCGATGTTGTAGTTAGGGGCGAATGGTGGTTGATTAGCTGCTTTCTCTTATCGACTGCTCTGAAAATATGTCGCATGAAAGCAATATTTGAGGACGGACCTACACAACAACGAAGGTTAAAATCAGCCGGGCAACCCAGCTGTTGATGCGCGCTTGTTTCTGGGTGCACCTACCAAAAAAGCCACAATCTTGTTCATCGACGAATGATACCGCCATACCGTCAGTCATGCTGTGATCGTGGGAGTTCTCTTTGATCCCCTCGATATTGATGACCACATCATCATTCGCGAAAACATGGTCGGAAGGACGATTGTCCAGAATTGGCAGTTGGTCATGCAACCTTCCATGTTCTGGGCGAAGATTTTCTAGGTAACTGAGTCTGTCACTGTGACCTTTCAAAGTGGTCTCGAGCAACTGGACTTTATGCTCTAAAGCGGCAAACACACTAGCAGCATAAGAAATCAGTAGGTAGACCAGCTATCCGCAGTTTGGTTTAGGGTAGGCAGGGTGGTATGGAAGATGGGATGTTAAGGAGCCGTTACTCTTTGGGAATTAGGAGGTTGGCAGATGCCTCCTGCTGCTCGTATGTACATTCAAACCCAAGTTTATCGCAAGTATCGCATCGTGGTCGACCTCCGTTGCACTACGATATCTCTGTCAATCGCTGTTGTGGCCAGGTAGTTTCAATGACAGGGAGTCGTACCCTTGATTTTCGAATTCTGCACGCGGAACAGGCTAACGCAATTCGGCGTCTTTTGGGTGGTGGCTCCGCTTGTCGTTGTTGATTGGTATTGTTTGTCCCAGATCTGGGTGGAGACTCTTGGTTGGATGCCATGAATCACTGACTGCTATGTTGAGCCTGACTCTGAACCTGAATACCGCAAAGTCAACAGTTCGGGGAAACATTGGGAGAGCCGGTTCTTGTAGCTCTTCTCCCCTGGCTGGCCTGTTCCATGTTCCCCGCTCGCATCAGTTACCGAGACCAGGCTTTCCCGTAGAGACTGGTCTAGCGTGTCGCAGATCATCGGATCAACCAATTAGATACATGGCGTATTCTTTTGACTTTGCTGGGGCTGTTATAGTGGGTCGTCTCCGGGGAACCATCGGGAAGGACGCTGGTGGCATGTAATATGTAAGTTCTTAGTCAAGCGCTACACTATGATATGATATGAGGTCAACTGATTGTACGTCTGGTAAAGGTTACATACAAGCACGATACGCAATCACAATGAAGGTGGCTTGGCAACGGTTGATTCGCTTTGTTGCTACCGACGGACGCATCCTGAGGGGCGAGCCCATTCTCCCTTCCCCCAATTTTGATCTCGGCGACACAACAGAAGAGACAGGTCTCAAAGCTCGAGTGATTGAAGGAGACGACATCTACGATGAAACCGGTGCCACACGAGTCACGGGTGAGGTGGTAACTGTCAAGACTCTTCTCGGGCCTTTGGCATCTACCGACGTTCCCACTATACGATGTGTTGGACTGAACTATGCGACTCATAGTAGGTTTACTTCCATCTCACCATGCCAAGAGAATAATGAATATTAACGATCCCTGCACTCAGTCCGTGAAGCTGGGCGGAAGGTTCCGCCATTCCCATCCATTTTCTTCAAGCCATCTACAACAATATCCGATCACGGCACCAACGTAGTCATACCAAAGCTTGCCCAAGATGACCAAGCAGATTATGAAGGAGAACTGGTAAGTTGAGACTTTATTACTTACCACCTTACTTTGAAAATACTAACTTTTACGTCCAGGTTGTGGTTATCGGAAAGGATGCCAAGAACGTGAAAGAGAGTGAAGCTCTCGAGTATGTTGCTGCTTATACTGCAGGAAACGATATCTCGTCTCGCAAATGGCAGAGAGACCCTAACCTCGCCGGTGGCGTTCCGCAATGGGGGTTTTCGAAGGGGTTTGATACTTTCGCTCCATTGGGTCCTGCTCTCGTCTCGAGCAGCTTGATTCCCTCTCCCGAGAAGCTTCACCTCCAGACGACTATAAATAATGAACTGCGACAGGACGCAGGACTCGATGATTTGGTATTTTCCATTTCCACTGTCATTGCGCATCTATCCTCTGGCACAACCCTCCAGAAGGGCAGCATTATAATGACAGGAACTCCTGGCGGTAAGTCTACCCGCACTACTTTATTGACGACAGGGGAAGCTAACCGGATACCTGTAGGTGTTGGCGCAGGCTTCAAGCCTCCCAAGTACCTACAGCCAGGGACAAATATGGAAGTGAAGATCACGGAAATTGGAACTTTGAAGAATGGGGTAGAATTCGAGTGAATTAGTAGGGACTACGAGCATTTGATATAACTATAGTTCCTAGACTATGACAGTTAGTAGAAAATAGACCATGTCGCATAATCCCATTTAGACCGGCTGCACCTTCAGGCAGCTAGTCCGCAATTAGATCAAACCATGTCAATTTACAGGGACAATTGCGCATTCAACAGGATTTTGTCTGTTGTCCATCTTATATGAGGGCAAGGCAAAAAAGAAAAGGTCATGTGTGGGCAAAGGAGTTATAATGCGCCGTGCAAAATGTAGATATCTGTAAAGACCTCAAGGATCTGATCGGTTGTTGTCCGGCAATTACTGCTCTTGTGTATCTAAGGACGGCAGCATAGAATTGCAAATAACATACATCTAGGTCTGGAACAGCTTCCTGGATAATTAATTACAGGTGACCTTTCCACTTCTCCAGTACTCTTCCATAGCTCTCTCTGCGTCATACCCATAAGCCCAAAGTTGAGTCATCGGGTCACTCCACTGGTTTGTGCTCTCGACAAAAGGTTTCCCCTCCACTTCAGCCTTCATTCCCAGATCTCTAGCTTGCTGCAATGGACCATCTGGAAAGTGCCAGATCCTTCCGTTCACCAGACTGGCAGCTTGCATCCCATAGCTTCGACTCATTCTCTCATCCTGGAATGCACGCAATGCATCTGGAACATCCTCCTTACACCTGATCTTTGAGAGTGAGGTCGCCAGCGCTGAACCGTCTTCTACAGCCATTGCAGCTCCTTGTGACATATAAGGTACCATGGCGTGAGCTGCATCGCCAAGAATCAAGAGCTTTTGGCTCTTAGATATCCATGTTGGCAGACGAGCACCGGTTACCAGCGGCCATTTGACGGTCTGCTTGACCTTGTTGATCAGACTTACTAATCTACAACAATGGTTAGCTAGCTGAAACCAGGTCGGAGTAGAGATAGCTGACCTTGGGTCCCAGTCACGGAACGATTGTCGCATCTCTTGGAGGGCATTCGCTGCATTCCATGTGCTAGGCAAGGAGTGGTCAATATGGGAGAGAACCATGTTGAATGAATCACCACCCGCGATGCAATATGTCATGACGTGACGGTCTTCACCAATCCTAAAGTCATAACCAGTTAATGAAGTGTCGCATTTGGGCCAGGCATGATGTTGATAGCATACCAGATATTGATACCCGGCCTCTCCAGAAGCCAAGATGTATCATTGTCGGCCTTCATATCCTCGGTATAGACAACAGCGCGATAGGCAGCGAACCCAGTCCTTTGTGGTGGAGGGTCCTGACCGCCAAGCACAACTGGCCGCGCTCGCGACTTGACGCCATCCGCAGCGACGATAAGGTCTGCAGTGTATTGTCGTCCGTCGGATGTCAATGCTGATGGGATCGTATCATCGTAGTCAGTGACCCTACTACCTGTAACAACCTCCACACCATGCTTAGCAGCCAGACTCTGGAGAGCACGGTGAAAATCAGCACGATGGATGACAAAATATGGCGCCCCATATGTCTCCGCAAAGTCAGAATCTAGCTTTGTGTATCCAATTGGTTCACCATTCTTCCATCTTCGAAAGGTCATACTGTCTGGTTTGATGGCGTACTGTTCAAGGTAAGGACCAATGCCCCATTTTAGAAGTAACCTGGCTGAGTTCGGGGGGATCTGGATACCAGCACCAACCTAGATCAAAAGCACGGGTTCACGTCAGTCGATTGCGCCAGGATGCACTGGAGATATCAAAGGTTAAACATACTTCACCAAGAGCAGCTGCTTGTTCTAGAACAGTTACCTCGTTGCCTTGACGAGCGAGTGCGACCGCCGTAGCCAACCCTCCGAGGCCCGCCCCGACCACCAAGACACGGAGTTTGACTTGAGGCTGATGGATAGAGTCTTGTTCTTCGTCTACATGCTGATGTGACTGATAAATCCTCTCGAGAAGCGCTGTGGACCGCGAAGGATAGCCAACCTCCTAAATATTAGATCAGTAATCAATCTCGTGAAGATGGATGTCCTTTCATGAGGGTCGTACCGGCTGAGTCTTGCTGATTCCATTTGCAACTACCATTTCGTAGATGTTCCGGTTATGAGGACTTGCAAAACTACTAATTTTAGTCTGAATTTCCGATATGGAATTGATTGCTTAATATTATCTCATCTTTATCAATCAATTGTGGAAGTCATCGGGAACGAGTACCGACAATGCCCCGGGCCGCCAGCCCCACTCTACCGGCTCCGCGCTGTCCAATTCGAACCCAGTGTGCAAAGACGAGGTTGGTTTTAAATAACAATAGCCTTGACGACTTTGTCTTTGGCAGAGATAAGAACAATAACTTGGAGTAGGACACACCCAAGATAAGACGCTATTGTTCGACACCAATTATCAAACTCAAAGATCTTTAACGATACAATTAATTGTTCCCAAGATGCCGTCTGCCAGCTCTAGCGCAATTAAAAACCCACAGCACAACGCTGCCACCGCCGCCGGGCTCATACAGGATCCTGGAGAGTTGGTTGAAGCCCTCCAGGCTACGAATACATCTCCTCTTTGGGCCCAGATGCAGCGATTGAACCCACCTGCCCCCAACCCACAGACCGTCCCTCATGTTTGGAACTATGACGAAATCAGGCCTTACCTCGTCAAAGCAGGGCAACTGATCACGGAGAAACAAGCTGAGCGCCGTGTCCTGATGTTGGGCAATCCCGCAAGAGGTGCCGTGCTTTTCAACTGTCCGTTTCTGAACCCGCATTGTTAACATGCAGATCACAGAAGCACCTTATACCACAGACACCTTGTATGCTGGCCTTCAGCTAGTACAACCTAATGAAACAGCACCTGCCCATAGACATACCGCATTTGCCTGCAGATTTATCATCGAAGGCACCGGTGGCTTTACGGCAGTCCATGGCAAAAGAGTTCCAATGAGACCCCGCGACGTCATCGTCACTCCCACCTGGAATTGGCATGATCATGGGAAGAAAGGAGCCAATGAGGAAGGTGGAGATGATCAGCCCGTCATCTGGCTTGATGGGCTTGACCTTCCCAGTTTCATCCACTTTCCTGTACACTTTGTGGAGCACTATTCTTCAGCACGATACCCAGCCGAGGATTTCGCAGAGTCCGACATTGTCTATCCATGGGAAAAGATGCAGTTACAACTGGATGCAGTCACCGATGGTTGGGTTTCCAGACCCTACCTGAAACGTAATGGGGCCGAGAGTGAGTTTCTTTGGTACTCAGATCAAGACTTTACTTGCTGACAATACTACACCAGTTGGTAGAATTATCGGAGCCTCTGCAGAGAGATTATTGCCTTGCGCCACATCTCCCGAAATCCGAGAGACTAGCTCTGCAGTCTATCATGTCATCGAGGGTTCTGGTTCGACCAAGGTTGGCAACTCTGTACTCAAGTGGAAGCAGGGTGATACTTTTTGCGTCCCAGCCTGGCACAAGTACCAACACCAAGCTGGAGCAGAGGGTCAGGTCTATCTGTATAGATTCGATGATAAACCTATGCTCAAGGCTTTGGGTTTTTACAGAGTGGAGGGAGTTGACGTGGAGACTTATGTATCGGAATAAACAAGGTGTAGCATACAGCAATGTCAGACCAAGCTTGAATTGAACCACCACTTTCATTAGAATAAACGTGCTAATGGAGCCTTTTCCAATAATGCTTTTTACTTTTGTGTCCTTTCATACCTCTTTTTAGATCCTGATACTGGGCTTGTGTCTATTGTACTCGAGCTGGACGCATCGGGTTACCGGCCATTTCATCCTGGGACCATCCGGCTAAATTGGGCTCTGTTTCCTGTGTCCGTCCGCCTTGTACTCGACTTTCAAACCACTTTAGACTTAAGGACATTAACTACCTAAGTACATCTTGCACCTTTGGGCTACCCTGGCAGTAAAGAGCCTGATCATTTATCTCTACGTCTTGAGAAGGCCAAGGCCTGGTTAATGGTATCGAACGGGTTCCATAAATACTGGGTGCTGCCGAATCTATTGGAACTCGGACTTCTGTGGATCGAGATGCTGTACCGTCAAAAGGCCACATATTGTTCGATTAACATACAAGGCGCTTTCTGTGTTTGGCCTTTTCATGAAAGAAGTATGGGCCGGAAGTCAATCCGGACTTTAGGACTTTCAGGCAACTTTCCGACGTTTCCCCTAAATCCGAACTATCCTGAATGGATCCCGACCACACAGAGGCTTGACTTTGTTTACGGGGCCTACTCTGTATAGAATAATATTCTCCAAGAACATTAACCTACTGTCCATTTGACAACCATTTCGAAAGCCTACTGCAGCATACAACATTGTTGAATATTGAAAGACAAAAATGCAGAACTTGGCTGCCAACACTGACTCAAAGAATGGGTACATACGCGCACATGTCCCAATGCTCATTGATGGGAAGCCCATTCTGAGGACTTCTGATGCGCTGAAGCATCACGTTCTAGATGGCGGGTACTTTCAAGGCGCAGAGATCTCCGACTGTGAAGAGGCTGCGGCTAGCTGTAGCAGAAGCTTTGTGGATTGGTCAGCGACGTCCCCAATCCATAGGCGCTCTCTACTTCTCCGACTCGCAGAGGTAAACAATTCAAGTCAATGAAAGGAGATTCCGGCTAAAACTTTCCTTGTAGAATCTGGCCAAGCGCGAAGACGAAGCCAGAGCCATAATCAAGTCAGAGATTCACTGTTCGGATGATTGGGCCGCAATCAACATCAATGATAGTATCAGACATATCAAAGAGTGCGCGTACCTACTGACGTCAAGGACTTTGAACGGCACGATCCCTTACACTGACTCGGAAGGATCATATGGTCTCGTTTTCACCCGCCCTCTCGGTGTTATCTTAGGCATAGCTCCATGGAACGCCCCCCTGTTTCTGGGGTTCAGAGCCGTCATTGCTCCCGTAGCTATGGGCAACACGGTTATTCTCAAGGTGAGACGTTCATTCAATACCCAAGCCATCTCTGGTCTCATACCTAATACATGTGGTTAAAGGGCTCCGAGCTAAGCCCTCGCACCCACCACTTCATAGCCGAAATGTTTGGACAAGCTGGCTTTCCTCCGGGGGTTGTCAACTTCATCCTCCACCGACCGCAAGACGCACCTGACATTGTTGGACATCTTATCCGACATACTGCAATTCGGAAAGTCAACTTTACGGGCTCGACTGAAGTCGGGCGAAGTATTGCTCAACAGGCTGGCCAGGCTCTCAAGCCGGTCCTTCTCGAGTTGGGTGGCAAAAACTGTACGATCGTTCTAAGAGACAGCGATTTAGCCCAGGCTTCAGAAGCTGTGCTCACCGGTGCAACTCTCAACGTAAGCAAGCCCTTGTTCTATCATCCTTCCGCTCCTCATGCTGACAAGATACCGAAATGAAGGGAGGTCAGATCTGTATGTCAACGGACTTGGTGCTTGTTGATGAAAGTGTCATGGATGGTTTTAAAATCGAGATTGCCAAGAATCTTGCCAACAGATCTGGGATAAAATTTCGACTGATCGGCTCAAAGAGCCCATCAAGAATTCGGGCTCTTATCTCTGACGCTACAGCCAAAGGGTCATCCGTACAATTCTCATCCGACCTTGATGCAGAGCCCAATTCGCCGCTCATTCCAATTACCATATTTGACAGCGTCAATGATTCAATGGACTACTTCAGGACGGAGTCCTTTGGGCCTTGCATTGGCATCGCAGCTGTTTCCGACGAGGCAGATGCAGTCAAGATTGTGAACGACAGTGGTTACGGGCTGTCGGCTTCTATTTGGACCAGAGACCACTATAGAGCATTGAACCTAGCCCGCAAACTCCAAGTCGGCGCTGTTCATATTAACTCACTTACTGTTCACGATGAGCCGACACTGCCACATGGGGGAACGGGTTTAAGTGGCTTTGGGAGGTTTGGGGCGGAATGGGGCCTTCAGGAATTTTGTGAGACGCAGACCGTTATCTTGAACCGCTAAGAGCATCGCTGCCTTTTCCTTCATCACTTACCTGCAGTTTTACACATCGTTCAGGTAGTCCCAGTTTAGTTTCAAATGCTATTGCATTAAACCAGTAGCTTTCCCATATAAATTTACAATAACTTATATTGCACCTGAGGCTATAAACAGCATTCAACATATCTTCTTACAATTACAGTAGGTAGTACCCAGGAGTAAAATAGTTATGTTTTACATTAACAAAAGTAAGACAGATTCTTATCACACACCATATTTTTGTAGAAGTCTCTGGCTTAAAAAGCACGGGAGGGCTGGACTTCATCCAAGTAGAGAAATCAGTCGTGGATTGCTATTTCTTTTTGGTTACTAAAACCAAGCAGGAAAAAAAGGGCCTTGTTGGCGACAAACTTCCCGGTCAGACCATCGGATAATCTCACATCACGATTGCGGGGAGAATCTGGGGTAAACCCGTTTTAAAGTTTTGATCTGTCCGGTAGTTGCGTTCCCGGGGTAAAATCGGGAAGACTGCCCCCGACCCGAGATGAGCTTGCGTAATTACTATTACGGGCCCAGTGCATGAAAAGGAGCAGTACAAAGAGTTCAATTCCATTCATTGTTACCTACCACTTGGCACTCCTCTGGCGCTCTCACTGTTCTCATTCTCACATTACCAACCTGTAACTCACCCAGAATCCATTAACTGTTTATTAGAATCAACGACCTTGGCCGCAGTCATGTCTCCTCTCGTACGTCCCGTCGAGATTAACCAAGATTCTTTGTCGCAAATACCAACTAACCATTGCTTTCTAGGACTGGCCGCTGTGGTGGCGTATCTTGGTGCTTCTCAATGTCAGCTTCTACAATCTTATTGGAAACGCGTGGTGTGCCGGTCTCTCTCCACTTTTCGGGTTGATCATTCAAGAGTTGCATTGTTCGCAGTCCCAAGCATCCAACTTAGTTACATACGCTCTGCTCACTCTGGGACTGTCGGTAAGAAACTGTCTATCTCTTGCTGCTATCTAAGAAAACTGCTGACATTGATAGAACCTCCTGGCCCTGCCACTATCCTCTTTCTTCGGCAAGCGACTTACCGTCCTTGTATCCCTCGTTTTGTTCATCGCTTGCAATATCTGGTCCAGTGAAGCATCCACCTACGACTCCCTCCGAACCTCGCGTATATTGGGCGGATTGGCTGGTGGTCTAGTAGAGGCTCTGGGACCGATCATCGTCGCCGAGACCTTTCCAGCCCATCAACTCGGACGAGCTATGGTCGTGTACGTGGGCTTTCTTGCCTCTGGCTCTGCCATCGGACCCTTTGTGTCTGGAGCGATAGGAACAGACCTGGGTAGTTGGCGGTGGTACTTGAGAATAATATCCATTTTCATGGGTCTGAACCTGTTTTGCTCCATCATAATGTTGCCAGAGACAGCTCATACGGTTGATGAGAGGGGCCATAATCCTCCGGGCGAGGTCAGCGGCGGAGACACAATTGAACATAAACCAATTACAGCATCTGTTGAAGATGTTGGTTCCCCTCCCCCAGCCTCGGAGATGTCGTCAACGCCACTAAGGGAAGAATGGATGTCCAGGTCTTTCAGTCTGGACTACGTCCCTCTGCAGTGGACTAAAATGCCTTCTTTACTTATTCAACCACTTCAACTCCTTGCAGCACCACAAGTTCTTGTCACGGTCTATGTCTTCGGTCTCACAATTGGCTGGACAGTTATTACCTCGGTTCTCATCTCTCTCATCTACGCCTCACCTCCTCTGCTTTGGAAAGCCCGTTCTATCGGTCTTCTAAATCTTTCGTCTCTACTTGGTCTCCTCGTTGGTCTTCCATTCGGTGGCTATTTTGCAGACCTTCTATTTCTCCGATCGGCACGCAGGAATATTTCAGGGCCAGATCCAAGAAGTAGACTGCCCATGGTGCTACTGGGAGCCCTCAGCAGCCCTACCGGATGTCTAGTCCTTGGGCATGCTCTAAGGCGTCCCGAGTCTTGGATCCAGGTGTGCGTGGGATGGTCACTTCTCGCTTTTGGGTTGACGGGCTCTGCGAATATTCTGCTCACTTATTCCGTTAATAGCATGCCGTCCAGGGCTGGGGATATCGGAGTTTTAGTGAATGTGATGAAGAACTGCCTGGCATTTGGTGTTTCCTATGCTTCAGTCCCCTGGATGCAGGGCATGGGCGTGTTCGAGCAGTTTGTGATCATGTCTGCTCTTCTCTGGCTGGGCTACCTACTTGTCATCCCTATCTGGTTTTGGAGTCAAGCTATTGTACAAAGAAGCGCTACCTACACGCGTCAAGGACCATAAGTCTAGTTTATAGGCATGCTTCCTTGTGGGAAACGTCATTTGTAGTGTGGATATATTAATTAAAATCACAGTATCTATACTCTGCAGTAAAAGTCTTACCGTCAGCCTGGTATAACTTACAGACGCTATTAAATTAAAACGAGTTGGATGGTGGAATCACTAGGACTAATCTACCACGTTAAGAAGATGTTTATCAAGTACTCTTTTCATTGTCGGATATACTGTCCTACGACAAAAATAATAGTAACTGATTAGATAAATGATATCTTTGATCTGCGATATCCTAGTGCTGTACAACACATCTAGCTCTTGTATCTTCTCACCCATGCACCTGCTTCAGAACCTTGACTGTCTTCGTTATCCTCACACGGCAATGATTCCAGTCCCGAACCAACTTGCAAACTGCGCACATCGTCATAATGTCTTAACACAAAGAATGGCAAGTAATCATCAGCCGCGCAAAGCCGTCGTTCAGACTGCACAGCCCAGTTGCTGGTTCCAGTGCTGTAAGTGAAGTCACCTACATCAAGGATAGGAATCGTATGCAGCGGATCAGACAGTGTGCCACGTAATGTCAAGTTTCCCTTTCCAACATACTGAACGGCATTTTCATCGACGACTTTAAGTGTGATAAGCTTGGGATCTGCTTCGAGGCCAGTTCCCTTGGCATTGGGGAATGCCTTGACTTCGAAGTCGTACCATTCGACCGTTTCTGGGCCTCCGGGCTCGCAGCCAGCAAAGTCGGCATCCATTTCGATAAGCCGGACGCCCGCCCGCTCTGAATACGCATACTTGCGCGTTCCGTTGGACATGAGTCGAGCTTTGCCCTCCTTTTTCACCTCACCCCATGTCTCTCGACCCCAAGTGATGGCAGGGACCTCGGAGACGATGAGGTGGAGGACCCAGTAGCCCTCAACGCCGTCGGCTCTACAGCGTACGGAGACGGAGGAGAGCTCGAAGTCGCCGCATACATTGCTCTGCCAAAGGGAAATATTAATGAGTCCGGTTGGTTCGTCTGCAGGCTCGAGAGTTGGGGGAAGGATATTTTGGATAAAGTCCCTTGTTGTGGTGAATTCAATGACCAGGCCTTCCTGGGAATAGCTGGGCTCAGTGCATCGCTTTTTGAAAGCGGCAACTTGAGCAGGATTGGCGACGAAAGACATGATAGGTTATGTGGATTGAAGAGAGAGAGCGTAACTGATGTATCAGGTGAGGGCTATCGGGGATGTCTTTTCTTAACATTCTTTAACGGTACTGGAACTCTTTCACATTTTAGGGATAATTTATAATGCTTTTTCAGTTCCACTTACTTGCGCCATTATCCATCAGTATAGATGGCCGTGTAAGGTGCGGAGCGACCTCGTCCTTATGCTTTTACTCTTTTTGGCCTAGTGGACCAAATTTGGCAACTGAAGTAACAAAGAGTTTCTTCTGCACAGAATTGACAAACAACCGAAACAATTGCCGAATGTATGTAAAAAGAAAGGACTGACGTTCCGGCTGTCAATCGCGGACAGACTTAGACAATTATGTTAAGGTTAGTTGCAAGTGTGGTGAGGCGCGCCCAGACTGTTCAAGATGTGTGTGCCTCGGTTAAACCGAGGGACAGATGGAAGACCGCACAAAGGACATCGATAGCGACAGCCTCTGTGACATTATCTATCAGATTCAGAATGTCATTTGCTAACTTAAATGTTGGTGTGGATCGCAAGATACTCTGTACATGAAATACTACTGACAGAAATAGCTGGTGTTGATAACGCTAGACGGATGGACATGTAGCTTTTTAACTTACTTCTTTCTACCTTATATAGTTGCGAGCTTGTGCGTCGGTGTGAATTGCTTTGCAATCTACCCGATAGCGTAAACAAGAACTTTATTAAAAGTTACATTGAGGCTGACGTTGATCATTATTTCTACATTGCTCATTCCCCTAACCGTTTCCATGGTTTAGTGCCAATAGCGTGTAGATGTCCCACTAACTTTCAGAACTATCGATTTTCACGCAGGGGCTCACCAATCACACTCTATCAATTAAAATTACACTACGGTCAGACCGTGTCGTCTAGAAGCCCATAAAATATCTTCAACAGTCTCCCACGCTTATAGCACCGTCAACTACTCAAAATCGAACTTCATTCTACAAACAAATCACTCTTTCAGGAGTCTCCAGTCCTTCATCAACTTTTATCCCCTACCATTGACGCTATCATGAAGTCAGAGGCCCTTCTTAGCGTGCTGGTCTTTCTGACCGCCAGCGTTCAGGCTGGACCTTGCAAGCCAATCACCTCGCAA
Source organism: Fusarium clavum (assembly GCA_004367155.1). Lineage (NCBI taxonomy): Eukaryota > Fungi > Ascomycota > Sordariomycetes > Hypocreales > Nectriaceae > Fusarium > Fusarium clavum. Next base: position 100,781 of record QGEC01000187.1, on the reverse strand, counting down.
ACCACCCAGGCTGCCTCTGCTACAACAGAGGAATCTACCGCGATTGACTCGAGTACCACTATCGCGGCATCGGATACTACCGAAATTTCCAGCGCTTTCACAACTGAGCAGAGCTCTCAGACAACCGAGGAGCCTACGGTCGAGTTGACAACGACCACTGCAGCTGCCGACACGACTTCTGAGGTCCCCACGAGCACCGAGGAAGCATCCACAACGGGTGCAGCGGCGTGCCCTACTCCTGTAAGCTGCAACAACCTCGGCTTCGACTGGGCATACTACAGCAATCCTGCCCAAAATACCGACACTACCTACTCCTCTTTCCATCCTCAGTCCTTCAAACAAGCAAATCCTGTCTACATTGGGACCACTCGCCAAATCGGTGGCCTCTATCAGCCCGGAAATGGGGCCCAAAGTGGCCCTATCTACGGCTCTTCCCAAAACCTGGACCTTGACTACTTCGCCCTGAACCACCATGCATACCTGTATGCTTGCGAGGCTGGCACATACAAATTTAACATCCCATACGCCAACGATGCAGTTTATCTCTGGATTGGCGCAAAGGCGTATGCTGGATGGACTTCGGGTAACGCTGATGCCAAGGCCCTCTACAACCAGCCCGATCACATTGCAGGACGTGCTAGCTACGAGATTGCTCTTCCCGCTGATGTTTATATCCCCCTTCGCTTTGTTTATGGTCAGGCGCAGTACGGTGGCGGTTTTACCTTTACTGTTACAACTCCCAGTGGGCAAGTTCTAGTCGGCAATGACGTTGCCTCGAGCCCGTACATTGTGCGATATTCATGTGATGGTATCCAAGCCCCGGCTTACATTCCCTTTGGTCAGGAGATTTAAGCGTTTCTTTAACAGTCCGGTCTGGCCAGATGTTAGAGCAAGCACTCAAGGCATGCCTATGTCGGTTCAAAAAGCATTCTGTAATAGTAATAATCTTAGTTCAGTTCAAGTTTAATCGCAATTAATTTACCGTGTTACGCTGACTAGTAAAGGCATGCAGGCATTGCTTAGTGAGCATTGCCTGGTGAGAGCAGATGATAAGGTGAATCGATAACAGAGATAAGATATGACGTACAGGAATCAGAGCCATGACAGTTCGTCCACTGCTGGTAGATCGGATTAAGGTTGTTCCATGGTCTTGGCAAGGCCTAATACGGAAAAGTCGCTTGAATCGCTGAAAAATCACAGGAGCAAAAAAGTAAAAATAACATGCCGACATCCATTTCGATCATCAACGAGAAAAACTATGATAGACGATAGTCGCGATCTGAGTCACAGTAATCCTCGAGTCTAGAGAACCTAATGGACATAGAGAAATGAAATAAGTAATCAACTCTGTCGCTGTGAATCAATTTTATCATGATCGTTGTTCTGGTATCGGGTAGGAAATACATTTATGAGCAGTATGACCCAGCTTGATTGGTTCGGACTAAAACAATTCTGGATCATTCGTTGGCTGCAGCCTGCGGGGATTGATAATGTGGATTTCCAAGCAGTCGGAGACGCCACAGTGGCTGGTTGTGGCTGTGGAAGGACGGATTAGGCACTGACAAATGGTGTCTCACTCAGCTCAAAAAAATTCGTGGATCTTCTCGATGCTTCGAGTAAGACCATGGCCCTTCGATGTGGTGAGTAACAGCTTGCGCAAGAACGCGCTGCCTAAGTTCCAATGTAAAACATTGTTGTATAAATAAACGAGTTTCGACGGCCTTGGTGAATTTTTAATTATCAGAATTCAGTATCTTTACAGCTCAATCAATCACACCAAGCACAAGCATCCACTCAGCCAATCAAAAGCCCGAACCATCATTACAATCACCTTTTCCAGTTTACCACCAAGACACACCAACAAAATGGCATTCTTCCTTCCCCGCACCGCCTACCATGTTCAGGCCCCTATGAACCCACTCTACCATCTACTCAGGGAACTTGACCAGTCAGTCCTGCAGCCCCAACAGCCACAGCGAAAGCGCCAATGCCACCCTCAACAGAAGAGCCGCGCTGAGGTTGCCTGCCCCGCTTACCGAGTTAACGCTCGCCCATGGGAGCCCCGCTTTGAGGCTCACGAGACGGAGGACTCCTTCGTCATCTATGGCGAACTCCCTGGTCTGAACAAAGAACACGTCACTGTCGAGTTCCCTGAGCCTACCAAGCTTGTCGTCAGTGGCAAGGTTGAGCGATTCACAGATGCCCCCAAGGCAGATGAAGCTACCCCCGAGAAGACTGCTCCCGCCCCGACCATCGAGTCAGACAACGAAGACACCCGAAGCAGGAGCTCATACCAGGCCACCGTCGAGGACGATGTCGATGGCGACGACTTTGAGGTCTTGAGCCATACATCAGGAAAGTCAGACACCAGCAAACAGTCAGAGCCTGAGACTCTCAGTGAGAAGGCCAAGGAGAAGCAGCCTGCGCAGCCGGAGCAGCCCCAAGAGCCAAGACGTTCTGGCTATCGCAAGGAGTTCTCCCGCTACTTTAACTTCCCCACCTATGTCAACCACGAGGCAGTCACCGCCGAGCTCAAGGATGGCCTCTTAACTGTAGTCGTTCCCAAGGTTACACCCAAGTCTCATCGCATTGAAATCGAATAAAGGATTGGATATTGGTTTTTTGGCTTTTGCTTTGATAGTTTTGCGCTTGGAAATACGAAAGGGACTTTTTTCACACTAATTTACTTGTTACTTAAATAATCAATTTACTAAATACTCACACCATATTGATGTCTGAAGGCGAATTGTTCGTGTGGAAATCACCCTTATTTGAAGCTGACAATAATAATAATTAACATGTCCAACATGATAATACTAAGCGCGCCCCCCATCACAAAGTCCGAATACCAGTGCAAACCGAGCTTTACTTCCAATCACACTTAATCCCCAGCATGTACTTTCCTCCATCGCATTCTGACATCTGACCCCATTCGGGGTCCTGCCAGCAACGAATATCCGAAGCGCCATTCTCACACGTCAATCCACCTACAATATCCGAGGTCCCGGAATAAACACAGTCTTTAGCCCCATGTGCCTCGAAAGCTGGAAGCTCAATGGGAAACTCAAGATTGTCATTATCCCCCTTCGCAGCAGCATTTGCAAGGATATTGGCAGTGCAGAAGTCTTGGATAGGTTTGTCGGGTGTGTCTGCAAAGACCATCCATTGTGGCCCAGCAGCAGTTTGCATGACCACCATGCGGACCCGGTTCTTATTCGGGTGTGCGTCTGCTAACCATCCTTTCAACTGGCGGTTGTAGTGCTCAGGGTAATATGACCGACCCATGAACAATGAGCTTGAGTTAAACGGGATGACATTCCTCGAATCTGTGGGAGCATCCTCGTCGTCAGGTTCCTGACATTCACCTTGGTCAAATGGGCCGACGATGGCGGCCTCTTCTTGTCGGTCAATGCTGATACCATCAGTCATGAAGAGGTCTGGCCCAAGACTGGGGTTATCGTCTACTCCCTCTAACGTTATTGCGAATGGAAGGTGGGGGTAGTTGCCTGTGACCTTCTGAACAACTTTAGCCATGGCATACATCGCGAAGTTATCGGCGTTTCTCTTCAGCCACCAAGCTGGTTCCCTGTATTTAGCAAGCCCTTTAGTCAATGCCGGACCGTATATCTTTAACTTCCGAAGCTTTTTTCTTATGGTCAACATCGCAAAGAGATCCGTGACGTGGTACCCGGGGTCTACTCCAGAAGCCCAATCAATATGGAGTAGCTCATGAAACCAGGTCCGTCCTGACAATCGGGTCAGTTAGTGCACGATGTACGGAAACTCAAGCATAATCTACTTACCTTTATTATTTACATATTTTCTGAGATCAGCACGATGCGACGTTGGTAGGTCCTTCTTGCCATTCTCGCGTAGAACTTGACCAAGGTTTGGCTGCTTGAAGTATTCGGGGCAAAAGTTGATGCGTGCGTAACCAGACTTAGTATCGCGGTTGGAGGTGTAGGCCAACGTGGTGCTGGGAATGCAACTGCACTTCAAGGCAGGATCGTCGCATCGAACGTGAAGCCACCATTTCAACGGATTGAGACTGCTGCCTCCACGGATAGTTACCACAGTATCGAATATCTCTGTTTCTCATCTAGCTTACTGACTCCTATCTTAGACACTGCACAGCAATCAGCGTACTTTTCATTTCGGCCCGTTCCTGTTCATTCTCGAACGGAGGGGAGAGGTATTCCAAAGCGGCAGCATCGTTGAAGTCGAGGTTCTTGCCCTTGACGGCATCCATCAACTTCCAAGACTGATGCCACCCAGAGTAGATAGCCTTTCTCTTAGATGAGCCCCGACCTCCACAACCTTCCCAGCCAAAAAGTCTGGTGGCTAGGACACCAATGTCCCCGTCTGAGTCTGTTAAGTTATACTCACTCTCAATGAGCGCATTATTGAACGTGTTGATCGCAGGTTGGTTACCTGTTCTCTGGACATACACTGATGTGTGGAAAAAGGTAAGGTGGCAAGCCACTGAGACAAAAAGTAAAGTAAAGTAATTCATGAGATAAGTATTAGCCCTGGCTGTTTAATCTTTCGTTTAGAGTTGGTGTCCATTATCTGAAAGGCCTGCGCCTTTATATAATCTCATGACATGCAACAGTACTGGAATGATCAGGAGAGACGGCAAATGTCGTAAGGGACAGAGTTCACAACCGTGCCTCTTGTTTTATGCAGTTGGTTCGCTGATAGTTTCACATAAAATCTTCTGAATGTCAATGCAACCACCCAAGAGCACAGGACCAACATGGGAGGTAATGATCGATACACAACACAGAATTGGTACCCAGTTAAGCGCTGCTCTCACAAGGTCTAGATGAACCCCTTCTTGCATAAGGATAATGGTTGTACCCCAATAGAAGCTGAGGATTGAGGAGAATGTATCACTCTACGATTGGGAATCTGCATCTCAAAAACCAAGAAAAGTTAACCCATTCCCTCGACAGAACTTGACATCAAGGTTACTTGACGTTTAGCATTGTAATCGACAAAACCCCGATTGCTCATCTCCAAAATTGTTAGCCTGCTATATGGCAACCGGCCTATCATCGCATGGTGTAATTCTAGGCGTGGCATTGAACAACCCTACTTTACGCGCTGTACGGCAAGCAACAACGAAAAGTCAAAACATTCTGACCTTGGCAATAACCAACAGTTCCAGATCGTCTAAGCAACAGTCAGTACTGACGTTGCAATAGCCTTAGAATGACTTCATAAGGGCTATTAATATTTGAAGGTTTATGCGTGGATTGTATTCCCTGTTGTATCATGACGAGGAATTGTTTGTTGGTCAAGGCAGCCTCGTATGTGTAATAGTTAACGGAATCGGATCATCTGCCGACCCACGGCCTGCATATAAGCTACCCCGCTCAGGCATCCAGGTCCAAAGCCTACATGCATCTGGGATACTTGGAACCTCCCACCACACCTCTCACAGCACCTTTCAATGTTCGCACACAGAACACTTCTTTTCTTCTTCGTGCCTCTATTTCTGAGTATCCTCTTCTATTACTCTCGCCATCCACAGGAGGATTCCCTATCCACCAAATCAGAACAGGACACATCGAACATGTTGACCCAGGGTGGCTTTGATGGTGATTTCGGAAATACGTGGTTCCCTCGATGTGAGTTCAGTGGCCACACTGGCGGAGCAGTAACAGGATGGCCATCGAAAGGAGGCTACTATACCCTTCACTGTTCAGTAGCCGAACTTGAGTTTCTTGGTCTCGACCGCTTTAAACCCGCCAACAGGTCTGAGGATCCCCAAGAGGAAGAAGCCTGGTGCTCTAGGTTGCGCGATATGGGGGCGAATTGGTATCGCGATCCCTACGAAGAAATGGACAAAGATATGGACAGAGAAGCAAGCGGCATTGAGGTGCCCCGGCTGTACCTTGGGTGGCCTGCCGATGGCGGTCTTTGGGCTCTCCAGGCAACAAAGGCCGAATCCAATCTCAAGGGGTTGGGAAGGATCAACAACGCATTTACGATGCAAGAGCGTTGGCAGAAAATTAAAGAGTTTGGTGGAACTTTTTGTGCTGAGCCAAAAGATTGTCCTTATCTTAACTTTGATGACTAAATAATCAGGCCAACCTGTCTGTATCTGCCAGACTTTATTTGCTTACCTCCTCCAATAAAACCTTCGCCGCCAATTTACCGAGATTATTTGAAGCCAAGGGGGAATCCCCAGTGAGCAGCAAACGGTCACGATGACATTCTCCAGTAATGTCCTTGTTGATCGGCGTGACCCCAAGCTTCTTAAGTCGCTCTCCAACTAGCCATTCCATCTTTCCAGGAATATAGCCAATATCTATGTTAGTACCCTGGTCCAGCGAATCAGGGAAGACGTCAATGCTGTAGCCATCGTAGATAAACTTGGACCCCTCTGGCTTTCCAATATCAGCTGCGAGAATACTGGCTGGGCCGTGGCAGAGGGTGATAAAAAAGCGATTGTTGGCGTGAGCCCAACGAAGAATATCACCGACAGTCTTGCTGAAAGGTACACCGTTAAGAGCGCCATGACCGCCAGGAATGAAAACTGCCAAGTAAGGCGTTTCCTCGGTAAACCCTTTACCGTCCTTGCCATGCCAGACCTCGGAAAGGTTGAGCGGACTGCGCAGCTTTTGCTTGTACTTGTCGTAGATCTCCTTCACAGCCTTATCTTCCTTTGGAAACGCCCACATTTCAAGTTTAACAGGGTCTCCCGAAAGCGTGGCGACATCGACGTCGAATCCAGCAGCGTCAAGGTGATATATGGGCAGCAGCATTTCTACTGGGTGGTTGCCAGTGGAGAAGAACTTGCCATCTGCCATTTTGAGGTAACGCTCCTGTGTACCAATCATGAGGACTTTCCACTTGCCGCCGGTGTATTTGTTTGGATAGTCGGCTCCGTCAAAGTCTGTCTTGGCAGTGACGTACTGCGTGAGAGAGAAAGGTGATGGGAAGTAGGCGTCATCCTCTGCCATGTCGCGAACAGGTGCTTTGTCATTTTGGTCTGGCATGATGCCGTTGCGGTGTGAGGTCGATCCAACAGAATGAGAAAAAGTGATTACTCTGAAAGCACGGGGACTCTTTTTTTCTAAATATTTTCTACGACTGGCGACGTTCAGAACAAGTCAGGAGGATGAAATTCTCGTGGGAGACATCATCGAGAAGGAGGAGGAGGTTTTATAGACTGTGGGGTCATTAAGGTTTAATCTAACAACCCTGGAGCTGATCTTCAACTGGTTTCCTGGTGATTGGGTTCTTGAGTTTCATGCATGATTGGATGGACCCCGCATAGCGCTAACACTTACGAATACAAGTTCTTACAGAACGGTATTGTGAGATAACGATTAGTTCCGAACGCATCATCATGACGTTTCGAACGGTGTCCATTGTCATTTATGCTTTGATAGTAACAGATGATGCTCATTGTAACTATGATTGTCTTCACCCATCACGAATCAAACACCATTTCATCCTTGTCGTCAAAGTTAAACAAAGACCAATGACAAATTGCTCTGTTGCCGCACGATGCCCTTACATCCGAGAGTGCCGAAAATGAAAGGGTTAGAGTCCCGGAGCCTTGAAGCTAGCTCACGCGCATGCTTCAGCTGTACAGTGTCTTGAGATACAGTATCCGGCATGTGATATTTGCCTTCCCTTCTTTGAATAGCAATCTCAGCTTCGAAAATGGTATCTTCTTCTTTTCCAGGCTCTGAAGTGTGTTCTCTGCTTGGATAACGGATTGGCTCTGGTGGGGTTTCTCACGACAAGGTGTATTCCAGGAGCCATGATTTATAGAAGCTATTTAGATCTTCATACCGTGATCAAAGTAATTGATCGGCATCTAATGAATAGTACTCAACATACTTCGTGAATTCGCTAGGCTGTCTTGGGTCATCATCTAAGTTGTACATTACCATGAAGTATTTCCCAGCAAGGGATCTATGCAACTATCTGGGGGAATACCAACAGTTGTCAGAGGAAGGCGGACGTGAGATTGCAAGCCAGCTCGTGTCCGGGCTCTCTCTTGTAAAGTTGTGAATTCAGAAGGGTATTCGCATTGCGACGTAAAACCTCAAGTAAGTATATCCACGTTACAAGAGACACTGGTTCACTTACACGCTGACTCGTCTGAATCCTATCATCAGAATATCCTGATCGTTCATGCCAATTACTACCGACCGGCAGACGTGTGGGCTTTAGGAGTTACAACTTTTTTTACCTTGACAAACACTATTCCATTTTGAGGCATGGCCTCGACAAAGCAATATGCGAATGACCATGGAGAGACCTTTCCTAATGGGCTGGTGGTATGTCTTATGTTGATACCCTTTTCTTCAAAAAGAATGCTTTGGGAAGAAGTCTTAATCTCGGTATTGGGATAAAGCTTTAGCCTTGTATGGTAACTATCGACGCGTTTCCGCCATCGGAGTTGAGAGAAAGCTCCCCTCATTACCCCATGGTATAGGTTATGCGGGGTTTGGAGGTCTGGGTCATGCTAGTGCTACTCTAACTGACTTTAGCGTTTCGCCTAACCACACGCATGACTTGGTGCAACTGTGCCTTACCCAGAAGGTTGACGCTAGTGGAAAAATCTGGAGAATATGGGGTAAATCTTTACGCGCGGCAATTAAGAATTTTCTCCCTGATTCATCTGCATATATATAGACTTCCCCAGTCCATGGTTTCCCCAGATCCATCAGACAACAACCCCAGGATTCAATTGACCCTTGTGCTGGTCAAGGCACCTGTTATCAACCATGGGTCTCTCCATCAACAACATCTTCGCTGTCAATGAGGACCGGCCGACACCCAAGGCCGTGTACAACTGGCGTGTCTATACATGTGCTGCCATCGCCTCTTTCGCATCATGCATGATCGGCTATGACTCTGCCTTCATTGGCACCACCATCGCCCTTCCTTCTTTCACCGAGGAGTTCGACTTTGCATCTTACGAGCCCGACCAACTCGCTCTTCTTAAAGCCAACATCGTCTCAGTCTATCAAGCCGGCGCGTTCTTCGGTAGTCTCTTCGCCTACATCACCTCCTATTTTATCGGTCGACGTTATTCCCTTATCGCCTTCAGCTTTGTCTTTATGCTCGGAGCTGGCATGATGCTTGGCGCAAATGCTGAGCGTGGCTTGGGACTTATCATCGCTGGTCGCGTTCTTGCCGGAGTAGGGGTTGGCGCCTGTTCCAATATGGTCCCCATCTACTGCTCTGAGCTTTCTCCTCCTGCTATCCGTGGTCGTCTGGTTGGTATCTACGAACTGGGCTGGCAGATCGGTGGTCTTGTTGGCTTCTGGATTAACTACGGACTGGCTGAGACCATGGCCCCCAGCCACAAGCAGTGGATCATTCCTTTCGCTGTCCAGCTTATTCCTGCTGGCATGCTGCTTTTCGGTGCCTTCTGGATCAAGGAATCTCCTCGATGGCTCTTCTCCAAGGGCCGACGTGAGGAAGCCATGAAGAATCTGTGCTGGTTGAGACAGCTTTCTCCCGAGGACCTTTATATCGTTGAAGAAGTCAGCTACATGGACCAGGAGCTAGACCGCTACAACCGAGAAGTCGGTCCCGGCTTCTGGAAGCCATTTAGTGCGCTCAAGAGCCGACAGATCCAGTGGCGTTTCTTCCTGGGTGGTATGATGTTCCTATGGCAGAACGGTTCTGGCATCAACGCTATCAACTATTACAGTCCTACTGTCTTCAAGAGTATCGGAATCCAGGGCACCAACACCGGTTTCCTTACCACCGGTATCTTTGGCGTGGTCAAGACAGCTGTCACTATCATCTTCATCCTGTTCTTGATTGAGACTGTCGGACGCAGAAAGCTGTTGATCATTGGTTCCGTTGGTGGTTCTCTTTGCATGTGGTTCATCGGAGCTTACATCAAGGTCGCCAACCCTGCTGGTAAGGTGGCTGCTGCTGAGGCAGCTGGAGCTGCCGCTCCTTCAATGTCAAGCGGTGGCATCGCCGCTGTTTTCTTCTTCTATCTTTGGACGGTCTTCTACTCGCCCACTTGGAACCCGATTCCTTGGGTGCTTAACTCTGAGATGTTCGACGAGAAGTCCAGGTGAGTTACTGACAAAATCTTATTCTTTGATACTTGACTAGATTCCTAACATCACGCAGATCCCTCGGTCAAGCTTCTGCCGCAGCTAACAACTGGTTCTGGAACTTTATCGTCTCTCGATTCACTCCCCAGATGTTCATCAAGATGGGCTACGGTGTCTATTTCTTCTTTGCCTCGCTTATGATCCTCTCCGCTACCTTTGTCTTCTTCTTCATTCCTGAAACCAAGGGTCTGCCGCTTGACACCATGAACCGTCTATTCGAGATCAAGCCCGTATGGAAGGCCCACGGACAGCTTTCTGAGGAGTTGAGACTTCAGGAGGATGAGTTCCGACGCAATGCTGAGGGTAGCAACATTAGTGCTGAAAAGGCCCAGGCCCTAGCTGATGAGCGTGAAGACGTCTAGAGAAGAAGCGTGGAAGGGATAGCTTAATAGTAGATTTCTGATGTTGTATTCAGTATACAGGGAAACGATTGGTAACAAATGAGCGCTTTAGACAATTTAAGAAAACACACAATTCAATTTAGACTTCTTTATGACTGTGGGCCAAAGCCCTTGCATAAACAGCAGCTCAAACATAACTGATCTCAAGCTCCAAAAGAAACTCATTCCAATTCTGCTCCGTACCCTGTACCCAACTGCACTTTTACGTAGAGTTTAGATCAGGATTGAAATGGCAGTGTTCTCAGGTTGCAGAACGGGGTACTCAATAGTTCCCTCAGTCTGAATGGCCGAGATGTACTCAAACATCAGGGAAGCATCCTTGAGACGACTGTACAGAAGCTCAGCTGCATCTTTGATCTGTGCAGCCTTGAACTTCTTGTTCTCGGTAATGGTTCGGTCCTTGTTTACGTTGTACAAAGACTTAGCGTACGTGATCAAGTTGTATCGATCCTCGACCTTGAAGCTGAGGAGCTCGGGGAGCTGAGCAGCCAACAGCCAGTCCTTCCACTTAGCATCCTCGGTACCGATAGGCAGAGCGTCGGTGAGATGCTTCTCGGTGTAGCCTTGGAGGGCTTTGAGGTCCTGAGGTAGAGGAGTGCATAGTGCTGGTGGCTTGGAAGGCACGAAGCTGTAGTAGTAGTCTTGCAAGTAGTTGACTGCTGTGTGCTGAGGTGACGCGGTGTGGATGCACATTGTCACAGCATCGATGAGCTGATCGAAATCGGTGATGGTGGGGAACGATTTGATTTGACCCTGAGTCTGGATCTCCTCACACCACTGGCCAATGTACTCATCGCTTCGCACATCCTCATCGCCCTTGTACTGAGTCTGTAGGACAGACTTGACAAAGTCCCGAATGATGCCCCACAGAACGTGCATGCTAGTGGCGTAAGGGTAGTTCCTGTACTTATCGCCCTTCTCCCCCTCGATATCGAATCCTCGCTTCTTGAGATCGTTGGGGATGTACTTGTCCTGGAAGTTGAAGTTCTTGTACGACCAGTCGACTAACTTGTATGCATAACCCTTGGTGTCGAAGGCAGGACTGCTGGGTCCGAGACCGGAAACTCGGGCGATGACGCCTGGAACAAGAAGCTTTCGTGCTGCGGCGTTCAAAGCAAGCGTTCGGTACCAATGAGGGCTGAGGATCTGGTACAGGATGTGGTCCTCGGGGATTGTTCGGTTGGTGGCGACAATAATAGCCTCCTCGACCATATGGGTGTCGACAAGGTGGGAAGCAATCTCGTGTCTCGCCCAGTCGGCAGTTTGAGCTACGGTCTTGGCGTATCTCCAAGGCCAGTCATCCTTCTCATCAACAGAACCTTTCTCGTCAGGGCCCAGTCTGCTGTTGAAGATGGTTATCGAGTCATCGAGAGAGCCTCTGTAGTCTAGCGTGATTGCCAAAGGATGAAGACGTCCGTCCTCGTGAAGTTGGAAAACAACGATGGACGCAGCAGCATATCGGCAAGTGGACTTTCCCGTCCGTGTACCACCGATGTACTCAGAAATCTGGTTTTGAAAGATCTGGTCGTTCTTGACACCAGTAGCCTCGCGGAAGTACGAGTAATCCTGGATGAGGATATCCTTGCCATCTTCGAGCAGGCTCTGCACCTTATCAAGCCGTTGCTTCTTGGCCTCAGCGATGTAGGCCTTGACTCTGTCTGCCGGGGCCGTCTCGATAGTGCATGGGTTGACGCCACTGAAATGTTGTTGGGCGAATCTGGCATCAGAGTACCAGTCATCGTGTTCACCGATGTTTCTACCCTTCATGATGTCGGAGTTCTGGCTCTTGCTTTTTGTCGAGTTGCCGTTGCTGGTGGCCTCAGCGCCAGGAAGGTTGGCCTTATTGTATCTCTCAACATCGGCGATGGTGGGGCCTTGGTATGGGGTACCTTCATGTTCAATCTCATTGGGTACGAGGAAGGATACTGCTTTAGCGATACCGCCCACCATCGTGACCTCTGCCTTATCGAAGATGACACCGACACCATCCGAACGTGACTTGCCAGACACACCAGGAAGTGTTTGTCGTTCATCTGGGGGAAGGTTTGTTTCCTCGTTGTTTTGAACCTTGAGGTGAGGAGGATAGCCATCACTTCCGTCACTCCATTGGTAGATACCTTTCTTAACATCAAGGTCTCTCTGGGTAGGGAAGATAGGCTCAAATCCTCGCGAGTCAAAGTGAGACACAGCACTGTAACTATGTTAGTGGTAGTTCTTCAATGAGATTCGGGTATGACATACGCGTCTTCAAGGATACTGTATATCTCAGTCAAGGCAAGTCTCGTGCCCATGTATGATCCCTTCTCGAGACCCTTATTAGCGACGAGGCCGCCATCGATTGTGCCATCGTCGTTAGTGCTGAGGGCAATTCCTTGCTTCAAGAGCTCATTGATGAAGACTCCCTTGTCCCAAACCTGCATGGGATCTTCTTCAATCTTATGATTAATTCCCGAGTTCAGGATCTCGTCCAGTTTGGACTGAAAAGGAGCAGAGGCAGTTGTGGACATTGTAAAAGAAGAGAGAGCCTTAAAGTGAGAGGCCTAGATACTTGATGTAGAATGGTTGTGATTGTTGGATGTGGGAGTGATGATGTTCAGTCAAGGAAGCACTGGTGGTGGACTTTATATCTTTCAAGATCTTGTCTCTAAGCCTTCGCATCTCCGTTTTTCACGAAGGGTCAGATGGTATTGAGATGGCTTACAGTCTCTGTACCGGTCGCATACTTGGTGTGAGCCGACGTCTTCACCCTGGAAGTGTCTAGACCAAAGGCCCAGGCCACTGTTCTGCCCCAGATTTATTTTCCAGCTCGCCACTACTCCATTATCATCAGAGATTCAGCTCGCCACATGTAAGCCATAGTTAGTGTCACATACGACATTTCCGTTGTGAATGAGCGAAAAAGAATCTAGCCCCAAAGAATTCAGTAATATTAAACCATCGGACCTCAGCTCGTGAGGAGGTTATGAGACATGTGGCGACCGGATCATAATCTCCAGAGTGAATTAGGCGAAGTCCATAGCTGGAACCAATATTCGGGGGGCTGTGAGATATCACATCGCTTAGCCTTGGTGTTCTGTGGAATTGATGCAATGAGGGTTAGTTAAGAAAGGCCAAGATCCATCGTAAAGAGGGTCCACGTGGTCGTGCCAAAGCGAACCAATCAGTAGCTGGGTCTGAGTAAACGGGCTTTCCTATTGGCCGAAAAAGAGCTTCTAGATCTGGCCAAAAGCATGGTTGAGAATTTTAGCTTCCAATTGTCTCAGTTCAGAACCTGGAAAAGGCAAAGTTCAACCAATGTGGCGGGCTGTTTGAGCGTATCTTCTCGGTGGTATGAAACGGTCCCTAGTTTGGGCCCTGCCAGGTCATCGATCCCTGCATTGTCTCAATCGTAAGACGAAGCTGTTTCCCCGTCTTGGACTTTGTGTTGATTACTTTTTACTGCAACACCATGATTAGACATACTCTTCATCTTGTCTACATCTCATCACCGATGGAAATCTGCATTAGCTCTAACCTTTACAAGACGCTGTTTTCTTGTTTCAATAGTCTATCAATGTAAGTGTATGACCCTCATTTTTCCAGTAGGATTGTATCTTTTGGACGATGACCCGTGTTTTAGCTCCGGGTAACCCCACCACTTAATTGCTCCGCCAAGAACCGAATTGACAATATTATTTTGAGCTAACGGTTTCTAGACCTCGGCGGCCGTTGTGTCTTACACACTGATAGCCTTCTCGCATTTGGTCGAGTAACAGAAGTGTCTAGCTCGGTTAAATCTGTCAGTTATTCAGCTGCTGTATGATGGAATGCAAACTCAGCTTCCGAAAGGCGTGATCCAGGCGGTGTAGCTTATTTCGGCATAGGGTATTGTATGTCTTATCTTGTGGCTTGCTGAGACTTAGACATTTGCTCAATTAGCGTGCATATGCAAGTCGATTTCCTCCAACGCGTACTGAATATGTCTTTGGCACGACCGAGCATAGCTGATGATAACATTCGAGACCTTCAAGGACATTCTGGTCCGATGGCTCTTGGGTTGATTCATTTTACTTCTCTGTACTGTTCTCTCCTTTCGCTTCTTCTCAAGCTCGCTTTCCATACATAAAGAACCACCGCACACGTACGTCTTCATATTTATTCAGAACAGAATACCTTTCCACATCATCTTACTTTACTCCACGCCATCATTTCACTCGAAAATATGTCTATCCAAATCGCTAGCAGTGACGCCGTCTCGGCCGACGTCAAGAAGGGTTCCTTAGCGAACGTCGTTGAGATCTCTTCCACCACTATCTCGAACGATGCCGCATCCGACAATGACCAGCTTCCCAAGCAGCTGGTTGATGCGATGCAAGCTATATTCGGAAAGCATCAAGGCTATCGTACTAGTGAGTGTAGTAACTCACCTCCGCAGCTCATGCATATACTAATGCTCCTCCCACAGCCCATGCCAAAGGCCTCCTTGTTGAAGGAACTTTCACTCCTACTAAGGAAGCAAAGGACCTCTCAGCCGCTGCCCATTTCAACAACTGCTCGACCAAAGTTATTGCTCGCTTTTCCGTGGGTGGTGGCCTGCCTCACGTCGCTGATGTGTCTGATGGTGCCACGCCAAAGGGTATTGCGATTCGCTTCCAGGTTGATGACAACATCCACACGGATCTTATCAGCCACTCTTTCGACGGCTTTGCAACCCGCAACGGGGAGGACTTTTTGAAATTTCTCAAACTCTTTGGAGCTGATGGACGGGCTGAAGCTATCCTCAAGAAGGCGAAGGCTGGGGATGGTGACACTACCAAAGAGCAGGAGGCCTATGATGAGGCCCATGCTTCCTTCTTGTCTTTCCTCAAAAAGCCAGAGAATCAATCTGCTGCGGTCTTTGTCGGCTCTGAGAAGCCTAACCCTCATAACTATGGCACCATCACATACTATGAGCCCAACACCCACATCTTGACGAACAAGAATGGCAAAGTTACCAACGTCAGATATCGTCTTGATCCCGCCGACGGAGTACATCTCTATCCCAACAAGACCCCCGAGGATAAGCAAAAGCTGGCGCAGCTTGGAAACGACTACCTGGAAGATGATTTAAAGCGGCGATTCCCCGACAAGCCGGTTATTTTCACCATTCAAGCCCACATTGCTGACCCGGATGATGTCTTGGATGATGCAACCAAGCCCTACAAGAGCACCACTTTTATTCCTGTCGGAAGGCTGGAAATCAATAAAGTTTCCGCGGACAATGTGGCCCAACAGCAACATATTGCATTTAGCCCGAATCCTGAGAAGGGTGGAATTAAGGGCATCCATGCATCCAACGACCCTCTTATCCAAGCACGAAAGGGTGTTTATTGGATTAGTGCAGACCAGCGACGGAACGAGAAACAAGTGGAGTAGTGTAGATAGAGTCTTGAGCAATTTAACGTCAACGAACGTTGACAATTAATTTCGGATGATCAAAAGATTCCCAGGCGAGGAAATTATCTATAGCAATGATTCATTTTCGTTCTGCAAAAGACAGTCACAGTGCTGCTGTTTTCTTTTGTCGGTGGATCCTACCAAAGAAGATAAGAGCGATAAGGTATCAAGAATAAGTCAGCGGGGATAAGTCAGCGGCATATGATTGCTAAAGTGGATTAAGCTAAGAATAGTAACAGGGGCAGCGTGAAGAATTGTACCTGATTGGCTTGGCGTCCATTGGTCTCTGCGGCTGGAATTCCAAGGTGGCAGAAGTCTTCCAGGCTGACAGCGCTGAAGCTGGTGGTGGAGGCGTAGTTGTTGCTATGGAGGCTGTACCCACGTAGTGGGTTTCAAAAGACTCTTATTTCTACTCCCCAATTCCCTTTTGTGTAGACACTGTTCTCTTTTTTCCTCTGTCCTTCTTGCGGTCTTTATCCTGTCAATTCAACCAATCGTTGTCATGCCTTTGTTATCCACCACACTCCGCCAACGACTGCTGTTAGCGACGAAAGTAGCAGCGGGAATTTCAGTTACTAGCGCAACCAGCTTCCACCTTGTGACAAGGGAATGCAAATTTGAGCCCTTCGGTCCTGCGAATGGTAGATCACTGTTCACGCACCCTATGCTCAAGCAGACGAATCCATGGAACAAACCCGTCTCTGCTGACTCTTGTGTGCGTGAAGTGCCATTTACAAAGCTTGACCCCCGACTCGTTGAAGACGCGAAGAATGGTGGCACCATGTTAATTGAAAGGTTTGCAGCCGGGATGTGGGGAGGTTTTGGTAAGGTTTCCGAAAACACAGAATTGTGCACTTATGCTGACGCAGCTAGGATATGCGCCCCAAAGGAAGATCATGACATTCTTCAAAAACGAAAACTGTAAAAACGACGTATGGGAGAAGAAGGATCTTCTCGAGAGCAAGTATGAGCCAGGTATATCTACCCCTACGCTCTTGAGCCATTTAAAACTAACATATTCAAGGCACATACTTCACAAATCATTTCGTGGTCCTTTCTAAAACACCCACGTGCATCACGATGAGAGGCTGTTTCGATCCGCACCAGTCACCACCGGCGCCTATGGATATTGACAACATGGTCGAATTACATGCAGTTCTAGACCACGAGAAACAAGCCGCCGTTCTGAAATTCAGAGCTCTTACCTTTGACGGGAGGAAAGAGGCGAGCGATGCGGAAGATCCATTTGGTGGATTTGGAGGATGGCTGCACAGGCGATATTCCACTTTGCTGACTGAGTCGGGAGCCAGACACTGCATGAATTGAGCCTTCTCATCATTTCCCACACATCATACCATTTTATAGTTGTTGTATTTATAATAGGTAGTGTCACCGGTGGGCCTTCCTTGAATCGCAGCTACTTGAATATTATGATTTAGGCGAGCTCTCTTCTGGCTAAGGGTTGTTTGATCAAGCACACACTTAGAAATACATAGATGTATTAGTTAATACTAAAACCTAGATGTTTTCCAATAACCCCGCACCACCACTACCGTTTAGCTTCATGGCGTTTAAGTAGCAGTATCCATAAAGCGTACCATAAACTTGCGAATCCTGACCCCATTGTTTCCACCGCCGTATTTTAATACTGGTCCAAATGCTGGGACTTGGTCAATCTCCTTTGAAATATTCTTGTTGTCCCCAGTAAACTCGATTCAACTCTATTTCGAGCTTGGGCTAGACTACCCTAATTAGAAAACATCTTGTCTTTATCTATTTCACACTCATGACAGACCTCCCCTTTGCTCTTCTGCTATCCCATAATAATTCTTTTCCAGCAAACCCCCTCGACTTCTTTCCAGTCATCATACGAAATCGTTACCAGGCCAAAGGGTTCTCTATAGGCTATGCTGTTTTCCCATCTGATTGCAATGACAGCCGCGGCTGGCGTACCATGACTCTGGATATATGACTGGTCGCCTAGCACGATTAATTCCAAGCTCTTCACTTCCCCAGGAGGCAAAGATATCCTCAGACCGAGACCGACAGTTTCCCCACTCTTGGTCTTGAACCAGTTGCGTGTCCCATTGGACTGCAGCTCGATGGTCGCACTGCTTGTCCAGAAGCAAAGAAGTGGTATTTCCGGGATCAAAGAAGGCAGATCTTCCAGCTTCACTTCAGTGCGGTCAAACCAGAACTCCTTTGGCAGACAGGCATGAGATATCTGAGAGGCACCTGTGATTGATCCCAACGCTTGCCTCTGCAAATACGTCTGCTCGGATCTCTCAAGTTCTCTAAGTCCTTCATTCGGGGTATATCCATAGAATATTAGTCGTCCACCCATCGGCTCATGGTCGAAGTCCTTCGCAAAACGTATTTCGCCCATCCAACCAACCCACGACCAGCTTTGCAATCCTTCAACTCGAAGCTCTTTCTCTTCCTGGCAGCTTTTCTCATCTATGTCCCCTGGCCACCCGGTCCTATCCCAAAGAATGGCATTGCTGAAACAGACGATCGGGATCCCTTGGGAAAATTGCCCACCGATTTCCGATATTTTCTCAAGGATTCCCGATATTCCATTCAGTCTATCCCCTTTTGTGTAAGCTGTCTCTTTGTGTACGATGTGAGGATGTTTGCAAAGTATCGCTGAAGACTATCACTGCCATGAGGGTTCGTTGCATAAAGTTGCAACAGGGCAAATGTATCAACGAATGGCATAAGGTCAGGCCCTATAATGTCCTCGCATAGCATAGACACGCCACAGCTGAAATATGCTTGTTCTCGACCAAAGATAAGTCGCCGGCGAGAAAGCAATGTCTCCTGATGCGTCCACGCTCGACTTGTCCATTTAGTCTCGGCCCAGCCTGTTGGCATCATGACAGGTAGCATCGATACACCGTTGATTGTTGTCTCTTGCTGGCGGATCCGTGGTCGATGTTGCCGCACTCCTGGTAGCCCAGCGTAAGCATCCTCACCGCATAATGCTATTATTGTTATATCCGCTTCCCGGTAGATGGTCCCCATAAGACTTATGAAGCGCTTCTTATCGGCGTCACAATCTTGTAGGATACACAGGCTGTCCACCCAGAGATACTGCCCATCCATATTTTCCACAACCTCCATTGCGTCAGCGATAGTATCTGGCAGCACCGCCTGGGAGAGCGAGCCCTCCTTTCTTAAATCCTCTTCGTTTGCCGTGTTCAATGTGAGAAAGGGTTTCGCTCCCCAAACATAACTCAATGCATAATACGGCTGCCGACAATTCAAATCGTAATCAACGACGGACTTCTTGCATACATCGATAACCCTCATGCCTGGAACCAGGCCTGGACCCAGAGGTCTCCCAAATATGGTACGCTTTGGTGTCCAGCACGGACTCTCCTGATGCACCTCGTGTTTCTCATCGCAAAACTCCAATAGGGCACTATCTCGGCGTCGAAAAGACAAGGTCGTATTCTTCCTTCTCCCAAGTCACCCGCCCCTCGGACTTCAACCCCATACCCCTCATCGTTGTCGGTCATGTTCCAATTGGCGAAGTCTGCAAGACACTCCATGGAGTCCCCCATCGTGGCTCGTTTATTATTTGCCCTCTGGAGGAGGATGAAAATATTTGGTCCCGTGAAATCCAACTGCGAGCTCAGGCCGAACTTTATCCTGAGTGCTTCGACACCAGATTCAGGTAGTTTCAGCATAATTCCCAAGCATGTAAGTTCCCAATCGGGCAAATCCTCGCAACACGCTGGCTCAGTCCGGTAATAGACTTCGACTGCTGCACCTGCTGCTCCAAGTTCAGACAGCGATTTTGGAATAGTGGCTTGGTCTACCAGAGGATCCTGAAGTAGCTGGACCAGGCTCTTACAAAAGGCGCATGTGTCTCGTCGGTTTAGAATTAAATTAAGGCGTGTTCTTCGTTCCTTTTGCCAGGATGTATTGCGGTAGAGTCGGCGGTATTCTGAATCGTCCGAATCGATGGCAGAGTAAGGGTAGAACATGGGACCGTGGAGGCCGAGGACGGAGAAACGGATTGCTTTACAAAAAGAACAAAGAGAGTCCATTGTAAAGTAAGGTTTTACATGCTTAATGCTAAGATAAGGGAACAAGCTAGCCAACTGAATAGCATACAATGGCGAGCTGACTATAGGCGTATGTGCTGGTAGTCAGAATTCCAGTACTAGCGAGGTCGCTTGTAGCACTTCTTTCTGCAATGAAATGTCAAGTGAGGGAGCCTGAAGCTCATGGTGCTTTCTGTCTCTAGATTTCAAAGAGTCCTTCGGGGCCAGCGGGTGACAGGTGTCAATGCAGCATTGGTTAGAAGTTAATGTTTTGGCTAAGTATGCCTGGCCAATCTGTCCCGGGTGGATTCACGCTAAACTGTATAGTGTTAGAGGCTGTCACCGGCGTCGCACATATGGTACCCGCCCTTAAGCTTTAACAACCAGCATTTAGTGAGTGACTCTAGAGGACTCCAGACCAGCAACAACCCACAGCCCGCTCCGTTATTTTGCGGCGTAAGGAAGGCTATATCACTTTTAATCAATAGACTTTACCCGATGTAACGACGATAGCTGGGAAATGAGCGAATCAGGGTGTACGAAACAAAGACATGTTTTTCGGCGATATGGCACTCTTGTTGTCTGGTTTCCACTGTCACCTCGTTACAGTACCGTCTGGTAGATCCATTATCAGGACGCAGAGTCGAGATGATGTTTGTGATTAATTATCGGGATTGGACATTTCTTACTATACCAATTACCGGGTGTGGTATTAGGCCCAAACATAGGAAAACCTGGCGCTTACACCTTCCAATGGTTACAGGGAATCGGCATCTCTACCCCAGAAACTGGGCGCATTAGCTAAGTATTGTATTCGAACCCAAACCAACGACTGCGAAACGAGAGGTGTAGGAGCCAGCAAAATCAGCATTGAGTGCCATTACAGGTGGTAATTGGTACAGTAGGACCTGGAAGGCTCGTTCCGAAAAGCATTAGCGTGCGCGCAGGGACAGGCCTCCTTTCTACAGCTTGAGTCTCAACTAAATCCCAGCATGTATGTCATCATGACCCCTCCACGAATCATGAAGCCACCCTCATCTTAACACCCTTAGCCCCGGTGCGGCTGGCTAGTCAAGCCACACGTATTCCAGACTTCGGCCTCTGCTAGCCACTTGAGGACGTGTTGGTGATATTGTCCGAACTAGAACCCTAGAGTTTAAGGCGACTCTGTCATATCACTAATAGGGAACCTTATTAATGCTATGGTTGAAGTCTGAGGGTGTTGTACCCTTTGCCATCGAGCTTAAATGCTAATGATATGTAAAGTAAACCCCCACCCGGTTGTTTTGCAGAGCATCTTTATGTCGATCTTATTACTATCTCACTATTTTCAACTTGAGAATGCATTACCTATTACGTTCTTTACCGGTCCTTAACCTCTGGTCTATACAGGACGTATATGGACGAGCACTCTCCGAACCCACGCAACCATCGCATCTTGCGGATTATAGCCGACCACTCCGGACAACACACATAGCAGAGTCCCCCGACTTCCGACATTTGGCGAAGCGTGACGAGACCGACATATCTACGGCCGTCCGCGTCACCATAGCACCAGATAAAACATGCGGTTTTATATCCGGTTCCCCGCACAACCCTGTTACTTGCATGAACCCAGCCCATCAATGCGCGTGGGAGGGTAATAAAATGAAGGCAGTAATGTGCGGCGCCGTCCTTGACAAGAAGTACGAGAACTGGGAGGTGTACATTAGGTGTTTTGAGAGGGACGAGAACTGGGAGGTGTACATTAGGTGTTTTGAGAGGGACGAGGCATTGAATACGCAACTTTGCCAGGATAGTTGCCAGAGCAACCTGGTAAACCTCCGTTGGTGAGTTAAAATTTCCTGCTGTTCTAAGAGATTCGTTGTTAAGGGCTGAATTACACTCTAGCACGAACCGTGCGGCACCTTACTGCAAAACGTATGCCTACCCAAAAGGAGTTAAAGACTACAGATGTGCACCGACGAGGGCTCTTCAAAGTGTATCTTTTACAGTCGATACTGAGCGTGCTGCACAATTCATCACTGCAACCGTACCCCTTCCTGTTGAACTGGCTATAGAAAATGACGTACCCCTTCCTGTTGAACTGGCTATAGAAGCTGGTGTACCCCCTCATGTTGTAACCCTACTCCCTCCTGTTGGACCCCTACCCCATCCTGTTGTACCCCAACCCCCACCGGTTACAGAAACTGAAACCTCAAATACCTTTATAGGACCCCCTCCTGTTGAACCGTCTACAGAAACTGAAACCTCAAATACCTTTATAGAAGCCGACACCGAGCCGGTTACAACTACTATTCCCGAACCCAGCAAAACCATACCGCCTTCACCTTTTCCTTCATCAAAGCCTGATTCCAATCTTGGAGCAATTATAGGTGGTGCGGTTGGTGGTTTCGCAGCGCTTTTACTTATAGTATTGGCAATCTTCTGGTTTGTCCGACGGTTGAAGAGTGATGATACTCCCGGCCCAATCAAGACCCATGAAATGAGCGGAGAGCCTACCCGCTTTGAAATGAGCGGAGAGCCTACCCGCTTTGAAATAAGCGGAGAGCCTTCCCACTATGAAATGAACGGAGAGCCTGCCTACTATGAAATGAGCGGAGAGCCTGCTACTTCCCAGTCTTAGTTTGTTAACCAATAGGGACAATTTAGAGTTAGTAGAGGCAGAGATTGACGTTTCCTTAAAGATAAAGTAAAGGTGTTTTAAGCTCCAATTCCTAATAAACTGAAATTCATTTTAATAGAAATCTTACTGTATAAAGGACTATTAAAATTCCACTGCATTCTTTACTTTTTATTTATGCCTCGCCAGCCACGATCCACTTGCCCTCGTGGTTTTGAAGCCTTTCAAGGTAAAGCCAGCAAATGATATTTTTATTAACAAACTTGGTCATCTCCTCTGGGACCTTCTTGTCGGAACTTTTGTTGTTAACCTTGGTTTAGTACGCAAAGTGGGCGCTAACACGGCCGGGGAAGGGACACCGGACAGTCTAATAACCCTCTAGCTTAGCGTCCTTGCCAGTGTCCGTGTCATGGACGTCCACGATAGCTTGATGGAGTTTGTAGGAGTAGAGAGGGTTGGGAATTGGGGTGCTATCTTGCAACCTCTACTTCTTATCGATGAAAAGATGGGGGATGCTCTCCTCCCCGGTCTCACCCGAAATCTCATCCCAGTATGGAAGAGCCAGTCGTGTTCGAAAGACTTCCAAGACTTGGAGCGTACCAGTGAATTTATATCACACAGGCTGTTTAACAAGACAGTCAGATGACCTTGGTTATCCTGTGATTCTTTAAGGTCCAGCGATAAACCCCAAGCGGTCTTTGGGCTTGATTCCCACCTAGGTTTCCCATTTGCTACTTCTAACAAAAGGGCGGTAACCTCCTGTTGCTGGGGACGACGAACAGGAGATGCATGTTTCTGAATTTTCACATAAACGAGCCCAGGTACGAAGAGTAAAGAAGTTTAGAATTTTAATTGACACGAGGCCTGATAAGCCATCGGAAGAATGTAATCTAGTCTAGCAGCTTGAAGTCTCCTATCAGTGAGATCCGAGTCCTTGCTCCGCCCTTTTACAGGAGGCCGCAACGACAACGTTCTTCATAGTTATTAGCATAACCATGATGCGGCCGATTGGCAAATTAGCAGTTGGCTCTTCCAACGATAACATTGTAATTGTCACTGTCGAACTGCTGGCCCCGAACGAAGTCCGCACTCCAGCTAGGAGGGCAAGGCTTGACTGTACAAGGCGGGCTCTTGGTTCTTGTCTTGCACTTCGCAATGATACGATCAACATAGTCAGCCAAGTAGCTGCACCTGGGTTGGATGTAGTGTCTGTTGTCGTTGCAAAGCCAGATACCATCGCCGGAAGAACAGGAGACGCGAGCGCACGTACCAGGCCCACCCTGCACACCACATACACTGTTGCCCAAGGATCGAAGGTACCTTTGCTCGCGGTTGGCGGCCTTCACATCGACATAACCGCCGTTTCCGCCAACATCGCAAATGATGTGAGTCTAGATCATTAGTTAAAATATGTTGCTAAAAGGAATAGCAATGGAGATTTATCTTACTGGGTTGCGTGCTTCAAGTCCAGATGAGGCAGGGGCGTCCTCTTCCACCAACTCGAACTCCGGGTTAAGCTCCTGAATCTGAGAAATAATCGACTGACACTTGGTGTGAGTATAGTTACAGACAGCTAGGGAACTCGAACATGTCTTACCTCAATAGTACCATTCAGGGAAACGGGTGCCTCTCCCTCTTTGATAACGCCTTCCCATTGCATGGGAACAATTTTGTAACCCTCCATAGGGTCAGCGACCACCTTGCTACCGTCAGGAAGAGCCTAGGAGAGAGTCAGTACACTGTTAATTGTCTTTTTGAAGACTGAGACGTAAGCCTTACCGCAGCAGCGACAGTCACTGCGGCGCAGTTAAGAATGAGCGAGGTCACAGCCTTCATCTTGAGTATCTGTTGGTTTGTAGAGAAGTTGAGTAGAGGACTGGTGGTAGAGGATTGCGTTGTTGCTTGAGCTGTCGACTGCAAACTAAGGGGAGAAAGTCTGTAGCCTTTATAGTTTTCATAGATCTCTGCTCACAAAGGCATCCGACCGGCACCTCCCTTTCCTGCGCAGATCTTTCTCAAGTCTCTGCTTTCGAAGCTATATGGCCTACACCTTCCTTTCCTGTGCATAGTCTCAATTAACTTAAGATGGAGTCTGCCAAGGACTCTAGGTGGCTCGTATAGATCTTCATATGAATGGTCTATTTACCCAACTCTAGTTACCAGCCCATGTCTCTCTTTCCCCACGTCACAGGCAGAAAAGTATCTAACTACTATAGAATAGATTAATCAGGCGGATATTTTACGGGAATCTGCAATGCAATAGTCCTATTGGTTAGCCAAGTGTATCCCCACCCCCAATAGAGTGGTCCTTGGTGCGATTATATAAGCGTCGCTCGCTTGAATCCTTCGGTGCACAGCAAATCCACTCGTAGGATTCTGATCCACCCGTAGGATTCTACACGCTGTCTAGGGGCGTAATGGAGCCAATCCCCGCGCGCGCAAGGAGAGCGTGTCAACTGATCATGGCTTGGCATGTAATGTGGAGTATAGCCAAGATATAGTCAAGCCTGGACCAAAAGACTCTGTGTGAGAGTACGATACTTCTGGGCGCAATCGAAGGATTCTCCTCTGCAGGTTTTAAGAGAAGTGGGGGTCGTAAATTAGTGTACCAGTACATAAGAACTGTAAAACAACCTTTATTCATCTGCATCCTGGGGTGCAGAATCTAGACGTTTTACGTGGAATAATTCCCTCGCACATTCTCTGGCCCTGCACCGAGCAGCCTTTCCTGTTGGCGGATTCGTATACAGACAAAATATTTTCCATGCATCTGCATCTTGGCGCTCATTAGCACTTGATCCTTCTGAAATGCAAGATGAATCAATAGCCCAAGCACCTTGCTCTGTGCCTCTTTGCCAAGAGCCCACAATTTGAGACAAGGGACCTCTAAATGTCTCCATACATTTCAAGCGAGCTTCGTCAATTTCATGGAGAAGTCCCCATAAATGTTTTCATACCAAGTCTCCAAGACAATTTCAATGTACTTGGAACAGGACAGTTGAGATTCCAGAACTTAACATATGTAAAGGCAGGAGGAGCAAAGCGTCCGATGGTGACTTCCAAACAAAGAACAGGCCAAGATCATAGGGCTTACTGATTGGCTCGGGCTGTTTACCCGTCGGTTAGATCCGTCGGTGCCCGATTGGTTAACAGCGCAATTAAATGCTCCATTCGTACCCTACACCCCGATCACTTGCGCAAGTCACAATAGCCTAATAGTCGAAGCTTGCAGTTCGCATTGACATGCTGTGATATGGTCCTTCCTTCCATTTTTCTAGATCTTAATTTACAACAACAGAGGTATTTGAAATGTCATTTGTGGACACAAAAGGTTCTGATGGGACGGATTCGCCGAATTTCTCAAGTAATCGCCACCAAGAACATATGAGTCCAACAGACAAAACACAAACTGTTCTCGCACGTCATTTTCAATTAGCATTCATAAGGCTCGGAACCGCGGCTATTCTTCAACAGTTTAGTCCCGTGAACTACAATTGTTAGCCTTCATCCTGAGCTCCCAGCGCATCCGACGCGGTTTTTTATGGTTTACCGTGGAGTCATGACGGAAGTGTTCCGCGTCAGCCGGAAGTTAGCTCGGATGGACCGGGATGTAACTTATTCAGCCAATTAAGAGAAGCCATGCTCAACTTTGAACGGTACGTTGCTGATAATGGCCGTTTTGACGTCAACATCTTTTATACCAAACTCCTAAGTTTCCGATCGTGACCTGATTAGAAGATTCATTGGATCATCTAGGCCGAAGCTTAAAAGAGGCGAAATGTCTTTCACGATAATAAAGCCAACAAAGTAACCTATAAAAGGGCCCTCTTCTTTACTCTTGTTATCCCTCACGACTATATTTCTTCTCGCATCAACACTATCATCAAGGTCCTTTACACATTTCAGAATCATCCATCATGTCCCAAATCACCCGCATCGATGTCCATCACCATATCATCCCTCCCCAGCTTCAAGGTAACATACACTCATCAGTTAACAATTTGAATCTCAATTGATCCGATCCTAGGCGTTACTGCTGGTCTCAAAGGCATGGAAGCCCCCGAATGGACCGTTGAAAGCGACAAAGCCTTCAACAAGACATACAACATTGGGTCTGCGATTTACTCAGCCAGTACACCTGGAGTCACTCACATCGCCGATCCAGAGAAGAGTGCGAGAGTCGCTCGGCAGATGAACGAGTATAATGCCCAACTCTGGGACGAGAACCCCAGAAATGGATTCTTTGCCACGGTGCCCTCTCTTCAGCACACAGATCTCGTTTTGCAAGAGCTACGCTACGCGTTTGATACTCTGAAGGCAGACGGAGTCACGCTCTTTACTAGCTATGCCACGCCTGAAGGATATCTTGGCCACCCTGAATATGTTCCTGTTTGGGAAGAACTCAATCGTCGCAAAGCTGTGGTCTTCGTCCATCCTATCAACAATGTCTCTGCCGTGTACTTCGATCAACGACTTCCCATGCCTGCCTTTGACTGGCCCCACGAGACTGGGCGTACAGCTATAGACATGATCCTCAACAGACGTCTCCAACAATTCCCTGATGTCAAGATCATTCTTTCCCATGGCGGTGGTACCCTTATCCCGCTTATTCAGCGAGCCACCATGATAGCACTTCCTGAGTTTGGCGAGATGATGAGTGCTGAGGATATGATCAGCCAGGCGAAGCAGTTCTACTTCGACACGGCCCTTGCTGGGAGCAAGGAGGTGTTTCCCATGATTCTCGAGTTTGCAAAGCCAGGACATCTGCTCTTCGGGAGTGACTACCCTCATGCACCAGAGCAGCTGAGCAAGGGCTTTACTAAGTTTGTTGACGATTTTCAGATGGACGAGGAGAAGAAGACGGAGATTTATTACAAGGTTGCCCTGGAGTTGTTTCCTCGATTGAATGATAGTTACCGAACTTGAGTATCGGGGCAATAGATGATTTTGATACGGACTTCAAGCAAGTATCAGATTTATGCTCAGAAAGAACGTTACTAATAGATTATATCCTACTGCAATCAATAGCAAATTATTACTTTCCTTGTCTAATCTATATGCATCACCCCCATGCAACTAATAATGTGTTTCCTTTGGAGGTGGAGGCAAAGCACTCGACTCATGTCTTCCATCAGGTGCTGCACCAACCTCAGGACCTGGGCTCATAATGTTGAGACCCCACATCAGCATCAGGATGCATTCAACTCGCATTTTCGCAGCCGTGATCTTGGGACCGCCGGAGATCTGTTCAGCCCAAGCAAATGGTGGAGCTCCAACTTTTTGTTCCTCCGGAGAACCATGCATGATAACCTTTACTAAGTGCCTGGTGGATTATGCTACAGCATGGCTCATCCATAAAAAGATTGGCACAAGAATAGTCAGGTTCCACGTGACCTCCATCTGAGGTTATGCAGAGTGGGGTGATGTATCCACTACAGGGCTAAGATACCCCGCGTCTCACCCTCTAACAATCAATCTTGACCTTCATCACTGTGCTGAATGCAGTACGGGATCCTACTGTCTGTATCATGGAGGTTCCGTTGGTAACTTGGACTGATGATCAGTTAGCATACCCCTGTTTTTTCAACACCCCTGGAAAGACAGAGCCGCGGTCATTTGAGGAGCTGCATCAAGAAGTAAAAAAGGGATGTTGTCGGTGCCATCTACTATCCCTTTGTTGCTCTCAATATACCAAAGGCCGTTCTGACCTGTGGGTTGTTGTATTAAAACAGGATGATGGCTTGTTCTGGGTGATTGGAACAGAACAGCTTTCCGGATTTGGCCTTAAGCCTGTCACAATCCAACTGTACTATCCTGTTGGGACACCACAGGCAGCGTGGAGTTTGGTGAAGCCTGGCCGACTATCGTCAAATAGTCGTCGAGAAGCTTATGAAGCGCTTATCAATGAGTGGATAGAGAGCTGCAACTCCACGCACCAGGAATGCATAGTCAAGGATGCAGAATTACCACGTCGGGTTCTCGATATTGGAGATGGGACCAATGACCGCGTATATCTCCACATTTCGGCAAATCAGATCGCTCCATATGTGGCTTTAAGTCATTGTTGGGGTAGTACCTCAGTGTTGCAAACAACGACAATTACCTTGGCAGACCATACCCACGGGATCGCCTATCAAAGCCTCCAAAAGAGCTTTCAAGACGCTATTGCTGTTACTCGCAGTATTGGAGTCCGATATCTCTGGATTGATTCGCTTTGCATTGTCCAAGATGACAGACTGGACTGGGAAATTGAGTCTTCCAAGATGGCATCAATTTATAGCAATGCTTACCTTGTCCTGGCGGCATCTCAAGCAACCGAGTCTTCAGAAGGGTTTATAGATAGGAAGGATGTTGAGTTGAACAGCACAATGCAGCTCAACCCCAGCAACTCGGTCAAGATAGCTCGGATGAAAAATCCAGATGCGACTACGTCTGAAATATATAGCAGACCGATGAGCACTGACCCCACAATGGGAAAATCTCGGCACCGGTGGAAAATCACCAACTCACCGTTGAATCAGAGAGGTTGGGTTCTCCAAGAGAACATACTGGCGCAGAGGATCGTTCACTTTACTGAGAGTGAAATGATATGGGAGTGCGTTGAGTGTCTCAGGTGCGAGTGCATGGAGGTTGAATCAAACAAATCAGAGGCTACCCATTGGTCCGAGTATAGCATGGTGAGGAACTTGAGACTGAAGGGTCCATTTGAAGAGAGCGTCCAAAGACCCAACGGGCTTTATGTACAATGGCGCAAGCTAATTGGTATATATGGGAGACTAACCCTGACCAAAAACGACGATAGGCTGCCAGCTCTGTCAGGTCTCGCAAAGCTCTGCCAGTCCCAAGGTGCTGGAAAATATCTTGCAGGACTATGGGAGAACGACTTATTACAATCGCTAGTGTGGCATATCCGCACCGATGAGCCAGTACAGAGGTGGGACGAGTATATGGCACCCTCTTGGTCTCCCTTCTCTGTGGGGCATATCAAGAGATGGGACGGTCTCATAGAAGCGGGATACTGGTACTGCTATGATGAAGGGTACCATGAAAGATGGGGTGAGCCTCAGGCCAAGATACTAGAAGTTCATTGCGACCCGGCTGGAAAGGATCCGACGGGTGCTGTCAAAGATGGGTTTCTGGTATTACGAGGTCCAATGAGGAAAGATGATCCCCATGAAGAAGATCATTCATGGATGGTTTCAGACCTTGATGATTTATGGGAATGGAATATCTGGAAGTATGTTTCCTGGGACCGTCCTAAAGAACAGGTTGAACGATCAAAGATACTGTTCTTTCTGCTGTGGGCTGATTTCGACATGGGGTATATCAGAGCTCTCTGTGTGATACCTGTCGAGAATGCGCCTGGAACGTATACTAGAATTGGTATAGTAGACTCACACTTTGAAGATAAAGGGTTGGGGGACTTTTTCAGGGATGTAGAAGAGGGGGAGGTTAGGATCATATAGTGCTTCACATAACAAACACGACGGAAACTAGAGTGAAGTGGTAAATTTAGCAACTATCTCTAATATTGTCATTTTCTGTCAGTAAAATCAATTATCTTGCTATCCCAAGCGCCGTAAGGTGACCAATCGGAATCCAGTAATTCGCAACGTCCATATAAACAGGTCCTACATACATACTATAGATTCAGTCTGTGCAGTATCACAGATGAAATAGGCCTAGTTGCCGGACGTTATCTTTATGCACTAACCTTAAAGAGACCAATATCCAAGATTAAAAGTATTCCAACCAATGATTAAGGATAGTCATTTGCACCGTCCCTGAAATGCCAAGATCGGTCAGATTTAAGCTCTTATACTACAGATTCTTTCCAGATCCGGAAATCACCGATTTACCCTCAGAAACCTTATCTTAAAATCTACAGTTAGCTTCCTTTCATCTCTAACTTCTATCTCTCTGTATATCCAGCCATGACTCAATCTTCGGACCCGTCGTATCTCCTTGCCGACTTCCCACCTACAGATAACCCTCGTGGAGAACACGACAAGAGAGACGCCAGAGCTACAGATCTTAGCGTCGACAGTGCCGATGCGCCAAAGCCACCAGTGCAAAATGGGGAGCGTGGGTTTAAACGAAAGTTCATGCCTGGCAGGCTTTTCGCCGACTGCGCAGCGACGATCGTACCGATCGCTCTCATAGCGTTTGCCATTGCTATAATGCGCCTTGATAATAAGGAGACAGAACAAGAACAGTATCGGAAGTGGAGAAATGCAATCAATGTTGTCAGTTTCTTTCTCAACTCTAGCCTTGCGCTTTAATTAATTGCCGTCCAAGATTGCATCTGCCTTTCCTATCGCTTTTGCCTCCATTGTCGGCCGCATGGTCTTCGAAGCTGCACGATGGAAAGTGGAGAAAGGCGCTACGCTTGGGCTTCTCGAACAATTGATCGGCAGTCGCACCGTTGGGTCAACTTTCATCACACAGATCTGCCTCGGAAACTTCAATATTCTTGGACTTGTGCTTCTCTTGCTTTGGGCTTTCTCGCCGCTAGGATCCCAGGCTGTACTTAGGACACTTGGCTCCAAACTTGAGCCAGTATTGTCAACCCGTGATGTGCTTTACTTCTCGACCGACGCCGAGACACGACTTACAAAATCCTTCCCTATCACTCCGGCCATGGCCGATTCGGAGGATCCAACGATGGGCCACATAAAAAACATGTTTGCGGCCTCGTTTTTTACTTCTGAGGAAAGAAAAACCGATCCTATGGACCTTTGGGGAAATGTTAAAATTCCGAATCTCGACATCAGTGATGGCGGATGGCATAATGTTACATCTGAACCAAGCCCTGACTCTTACTCAGCCTTGCTTGGACTCCCTGTTACCAACATCACCGTCGGCAATACAACATTTCTCCTCGAGTCAAGCTATCTCCACCTTGACTGCTGGAACTATTCCAAATCAGAAGACTACAAGGAAATGTCCATTTTCTTCAATTGGACGAACCCATCTGTCCTCTACGAAAGTGTGCCAAAGCCTAACGGTACATGGCATGGGCGCAGCACTTCCGCATTGAGGAAAACATGGTCTCTGGCGGTGGATAGATTCGTGGGCCCGTACTGGTCCAATCAAGCCAATTTAACGGATCGGTTAGGCAGACAACCGGAAAGAGAGGGCAGTTACGTGGCCTCTGGTCACCCAAGAGCCTTCAAGAATGAGACTGGTCTCCAGGTCAAGCCAACAAATCTTCTTTTTCTTGCAAGTTTCAAGGATTGGGCCCACGGAGGTGGGGCAAGAATTAAAGCCGAATGCTACCCCATGCAGCGCTATGTCGAATCACGAGTTTATTGCTCTCGAGCTGAAGAATCTACTCCTCAGAACTGCTCAGTAACTGCACAACGTCTGTCTCAGAAGAAACACGCTACGGAGAACATTACAATGCTTAATTGGGAAACAGTCTGGGGCCGTGTGTCATTATTACCCACACTTCTAGACGGGAACTCGGAGAATGCTGACACCGTATTGCAATATCTGGACAATCCACGACGCAATGCGGTCAACGGTCGAGGTATAACCGACGATGTAGGCTTATTCAATAGCACTACCCCAGAGCAGCTTAGTCGTCGCTTGGGACAGGTAATAAATACTTACTTGCTTTTGGGACAGAGTTATCAAACTGTCATGGAAGTCGATCCTGCCTTCAATTTCAGCATTACGGTTCCTGCTGAGAGGAGTAACCTAGTGGAGGTCTATACTGTCCATTGGTCATGGACAATTATATTTTTGACATCTTCTCTCATACTCTTGGCGAGTGGTGTTGTGAGTATCGTGTTTGCTCATCTAGCTATTGGACCAGAGGTCCTTGGCTACGCTTCTACTGTTGTCCACAGTTCCAAGTATGTGGAACTTCCCGCAGAAGCTGGCAAGAAGGAGGCGTTTGAAGTTGTAAAGATGATGGGGCAAAGACGACTAAGATATGGTTATGTGGACTCAGTCGCGGTAGATGGGCAACCTGTGGTAGGTGTTGGGTTGGAAAATGAGACCCGAGACATACATAAGCGTTAGACGGGGTCAGGTAGCATATAGAAGATAGGTTTATTTCGAAAGCCAGTGTGTCACATCCCACCATTTTGCAGGCAAGAAATTTATACTTAAAGAAGGCTAAGGGGCCAGAGGTAGAACAGACACAATAATGTTAGATGACCAATTGAATAGTCCTCGCGTGTCTGATTTGTACAACTTTCTCGAGTCGTACGTCTGTTCGAAACATAGTTATCATCGGTATGTCGGTACCATCCTTCTGTTACAGTATTAGTCTTTGGTTGCCCATGTTAGCAAGGAATGGAAATAAAAGGGAAATGATAATGTGGTACTTGATACTCCAAAAGTGTAATCTGTCGATGGAAACCTTATCATGATCGCTACTAACCCTGACCGGCAGGTGTCTAACCACCTACAACTAGGCTGACCGATTACCACGGCGCCGTTAACACAAGAGTCGAGCGCCAAGCTATAAACGTTCAAGCAATTCGATAGTTTTCGATCGCTCGAGAAGCTGGCTGCATGGGAAATTAAGGAGACCAAGAAGCGGTTTTTTTAAAATCCCATCTCGTCGACTGATTGAATTCTTCAACTCATCCTTCTCAATTCACATTCATTCACACTATCTGTGGTTTTTCAGTCACGTCCTTTCTTTCCAGTTATGCGTTTCTCCCTTCAGTCTCTCGCTATCTGCCTCGTCTCTACGCAGGCGAGCTTCGCTCTTGCTGGGCCATGCAGACCTCTGACGAAAACCTCGGTTGGTGCGACTACGACTGTCGCCACAAGCGAGGAGTTCTCAACGACCGCCATTGTCAGTGACGTTTCCACTGTGACCTCCGAGGAAGAAACCAGCACTACCGCTGTTGGTAAAGAGTCCACTACCACCGCAGCCCTTGACGTGTCTACTACTGCTACTCTGGCGGATGAAACAACCTCCACTGTCTTCGCTGAGACCACCACTACTGCTGCCGCTGAGACTACCACCACTGCATCGGGTCCGGAAGCCTCTCTTTTTGCCCGGCTCGACGATGGTAGTGAGGTCGGCGTGTACCTACAAACCAGTGGCTTCATCGGCACCACAGAAGCTCCCGGAACTCAACCAGAGTTCGCTCTCGAGGCAGATACCTCGCGACTTTACGCCAGATCCCCCGATGGTTCCAAGGTCTATGCCTACACCGTCATACCTGTCGGTGGTAATTACGGCTTCCTGTTTGACCAGCAGGAATTTATTACAGCCTACCCTGCGATCTATAGCTTCATTGCCTGCGCGGCTGGTTCTGATCTTTTCCTGACCTGTGCCTCTGAGAATGGACCCACTCCCATCTATTGGTATCTCCCTAGCAATAGCCCCAACTTCTATGGCAACTCGAACCCGACTGTTGCCACTTCTAACGGGAACACGCCTGCTCAATTCAGACTGCCAGTTGCCTAAAGCCGCAAGGTGGTTAGTAGGGGATCTGGTAGAAAAGCGTCTTTATCATCAGATGAGTCACTAGCGGAACCCGAGTAACCAATCGCAAAGGACTATGGATAGTTGTATATTTTATCTTTCGCGTATATAGTCAATGTTAATAATTGTTCCTAACTAGCCCGGATATAAGAGTTGGATCTTGTCTGACGTATAAATACCAATAATAACTTTATGCACCGGTTAAGTGTGCTGTTGTGATTCCAGTCTACATTTATCCGCGCCCCGACGTTCTTACAGGCTCTGTGAATACTGCATTGAAGTAACCAAAACCCGAATTGCGTAACTCAACATGGTCTGATAACGTCTCATCTTAGTCCACCAATTGCATGATTATCTCAGCAGCCTCGCCAGAGAGACATTCTGGGTTGAAAATGTAACTGTGGCAGTAACACTACATAAAATAAGCCATAGTTCCATGCAGGTTTGAGTCAATAGCCTAGTTGGGGTAGCATTTACTACACAATAACGGTGTCCCCGCGGCAGATGATATCGTGAAGGATGGCAATTGTGCAAATCCCGCCAATAACACCGGCTCGTCATAGCCAACCATATTACGCCCTGCTAAAGTGCAATCAGACCACGTTCACCATACCAAACTTAAAGGATAAGCATCACGCCACGAGCGAGGCTACTGTGTACTGGGCTTACGCTGCGAATGTGTGGCACAGGTTGAAATAACCCCAAGCTCCAAATTATTGGATCCTCGACACTTTGCCAATCTGACAGGTGAGCGACTGCGAATGTTAGCTAGAACTCTGTCAAGTATATGTAGACTCCCCCCTCCTTCTGAACACATATTTTCTAGCTTTCACCATTCCTTTCCTTTCATTTTCCCCCCTCTGTTTTCGTCGTTATTGCGTAGGCAAGCCCCCATTTCAACATGCCTAACGCTATCAAATGCAGAGCAGGCGGCTGCGACTACCTCCGCCTCCACTATGATACCAAGATTTCGCCATGGTGTGCATATCGTAAGTCTCTATCTAGGAGCCACTTGCGCTACATACGGCTTTGCTGACTATGTAAGATACTTGTCCACACTGCACCAGGCGATACAAAAAAAGCGCGGCCAATGCATGCTCAGTATGTAGAGGGGATGACGACTGCATTATCTTGTGAAAGTCGTTCTGTACTTGACTATCATCGATGGCTTCTCTAGATAGTAAGATAGGTTTAGATACTAGATCTATTGAGAGGTTTATGGCAATATTCATAATTATCATTATATTTGTTGTACTTCGGCTGCTTTTCATGATCAAATCTACTCCACGTATCTAGCAGAGAGTAAGCAGCAACCTTACCCTGATGTGAATACCCCGCTCTACTGGTTTGCCCAACTGTGGGGTTCCCACCACTAAATATTTATCCGACACTTCATCCTTTCCTGTTGTCGAACCTTAGCCATAAGCTTTCACATCGATAACTCAGCCATGGATTCTCAATCTTTTACATACATGGCCATACCACCTGGCCGCAAGTTTCGACTACTCAGGATCTTTCCAGGCTCTTCAAGCGATCCCCTAGTATGCGACCTGTTCGTGTCCGATCTCGACAACGGAACGCCATACACAGCTCTCTCGTACGTATGGGGCAATCCAGATAAGGTCGGCGACATCGAACTTGGAGGACACGCTTGCAAAATCACAAGAAGTCTTTCGGAGGGTCTCCGCCGACTACGAAAGCCTGATGCAGTGGAAATTGCATGGGCAGATGCTATTTGCATCAATCAGAATGACAATGATGAGAAAGGTCATCAAGTCGATTTAATGGGAGCTATCTATACCAATGCTCACCACGTGGTTGTGTGGCTTGGTCCGGACCCCGAATGCTCTGCATCTGAGGCATTTCGCTGTGTAGAGACCATCAATTACAAGATACACACGAAAACGGACAAAGAGTATTTCTATCCCGACGAAAAAGAGGTACCTACAGTATATATGAAAACTGAATCGTCCCCGGAGCCGCGTCCAATGGCGAGGCCCTATGGACGAAGATCAGTTCATAGCTCTGTGCTCGGCGCCAACGGGAAGGATTGTGTCGGGAGGCTATTTGATCTTTCTTGGTTCTCTCGGGTGTGGGTCCTCCAGGAAGTCGGTCTTGCGAGGTCGGCAACAGCAACATGGGGAGACAGCACTATCGAGTTCAGCGAGATTGCGGCGTTTATTTGGAACGTCTACTACCACGAGGAGCTCAGGCATGCATTGGGACCAGAAACATCCCAGAAGCTCTCGGGTGCTCCTTTATATGCTGTTTGGAATGTCTGGTCTACCTATGAAAGGACCGATTCGTGGATACACCGAACACCCTTGTTGAGAGCTTCTGCCGAGCTACTTGCTAGTCAATGCACCCTCGATTTTGTTCTTGTTCTGGAAGCTTCGAGATACTTCAATGCCACCAATCAGTTGGATCACGTTTATGCCTTCCTTGGTCACCCAAAGGCTAGGAATCCCATCACAGATAAGCCATGGCTACAGGCGAACTATTCGTTGGATGTACAGGAACAACATCGATTGCTGGCTGCTAGTCTGGCTAAGGACTCACTGAACTTCCTAGTTCAAGCACATCAGACAGAAGATAGTCTGAAGTATGGATCTGAATATCCGACTTGGGTACCTAGATGGAACAAAACAACGGAAAGCCATGCTGATGCTTACTGGGAAGCATGGGATGCCAGTCTTCGAAAGGAGGAGCAAAGGCTTCCAAAAGTCCAGGTGAATGGAGATCAATTGAAGGTATCCGGTATTATCATTGGCCAAGTTGATCGGTTCACAAGAACAATGACGGCATCCGACTTCGAAGAGGACAAGGACTTCGGAGCGCAGCTCCTCGATATATGCTGGGACGTAGCAAGTCAGAAACCACACCCGTACCGAGCAATCGAGACGATGATGGCATTTGCATCGACACTCGCATGCCACTACAAGATTAAAGGAAATCAACCCCTCGATGGCCGCGAGCGAGTAGTTGAGCAGTTGGCAGGATATTGCATGCATCTCAACAATACCTTCTACCAAACTCACCTCAAGCCAAAATATGGCGATGGGTTCTGGAATTTGAACACAGTCTTAGAGGTTCGCAAAGCTTTCACTCCGAGTTTCAAGTCCCATGCCGTCAATCGGCGCTTCTTCAATACAGTTGATGGTTATTGGGGGATGGGGCCTTCTGCGATGGAGAATGGGGACGTTTGCGCTTTGCTGCTTGGTGCAGATGTTCCTTTTGTCTTGAGGCCGAAAGGCGCTGAGGGGGGATATCAGTTAGTTGGTGAGTGTTACATGTATGGGCTTATGGATGGTCAGGCAGTCATGGCTTGTCGGTCTGGGCAGCCATGGTATAAGGAGACCAACATCGTGATCGTCTAAGAGTTACCAGTAAATTGAATAGAAGTTAGACATCCAACTGTGTCTTTATCTATTCACTCCATGGTTCCACACCCTCCCAGTATCCAACGTCGACGTGCTTGGTAGTGCAATTCGAGCAGAAGATCTCGTGCGCAGGACTTCCGTTGCCAGGAGGCTTGCCATCAACAACAATCTCTTTCAGGAAAGATGCAGAATGTACCCCAGCGTAAAGCGCATTATGAACCATGTCGTCAAGTCCAGAATGTTTACCACACCCTTCACAAACCATGCGGTCTCGATTCATAACGTTGCCGCGGAGCCCAATAGAACTCTCTGTTTCTTGTTAGCAAGTTCTGTCAACGTCCATGTTGCATTGGGCTTATATTTACTGTCGACGCCGAGCATCTCTGCCATGTGGACACGTTCACTCTCGGTGAGAACCCAGCGATAAGCTTCATTGCCGTTCGAGCACGGTACTCGCTCGGAAGGTGTTGGCAGGTCGAAAGGTCTTTGATGAGCGGGGAGGGCGTGCATGGTGGTATCGGGGTAGCGGGAACAGTTTAAATGAGAATTGGAGTAGTTCCTGTGTAGTTGGGATAAATGACTTGATGAGTGAATGCGATGGGTATCGAAGGGCTATCGAAAGGTTTAAATGATCACACCGCAGAAATGTCATTTTTGGACATGGTGACTTCAACCTTCGAAATATTGTTCGGACACACTCACCGCTTCGATCTATGATAAGGCGGCTGACAAGTCGCGCTTTACTAGCCAGCCTCTTTACATCTCATCTTGCTTTGCATTTCCGTTCTTGGTCAGATCGCCTTGTGCATAGTAGCTCAATTGAGAAAGTGATCCACGGAATGTCCATTTGCATGTGCCAGGTTTCTCAGTAGATTTCAGCACGTTTCAATGATGCTGACTCGTAATTGGACCTTTCATTCGGACTTCAAGCCGATCTTCATGCCAAGAGACGGCAGGACAGTAGCTCGGATAGCCAGAGATGATCTTCTCCAGTCCCAAAAAGACGGGTTGGCGCTAGCAAATTAAATCCCAATCGGCATTGCTCCAATTGGCCTTTTCCGCCTGAGGATACAATGACCGAGATACGATGGAACCGAGATCACGATCTGCTTGTGATCAGCTAAGCTTATAACCTGATTCAGGAAGACTGCGAACGAACTGTGACACTCGATTGGTTGGGTTATCGGATAGTCCCGGCGGGCCGAGATTTAGGTTCGACGATCTGAAGTCATCCCGCAAGGACTAAATCTACTGACCGAGGAATGAACGAAAACGGAAGCGTGGCTGGGGGAGATAACAGGAAATACAATCCTCTCTGATCTGTCAATTGACATTTGAGCCGGGTTCTATTTTTAAAACTCAGTCTTGCCATACATTCCGCTACATCACTATGCCCGATTCATAACTAAATGCTACGGTCATCTGAATGACCAGACGGCTTACTCCGTTTTGGTCCTGTTCACAGCAGACTTTCTTCCGAGACCCGACATCCACGACATCCTCAACAACAACCATGCAATTGGAACCCAAACGTTTATCATAGCGTAGACGTGCATCCTAGATCCTGGGAGAGCTGCTGGAATTCCAGTGACGGCCAATGTCGCACCGGCGTGAAAGATATCAAATACCAAGAATGAGGTTAGGACCGCCTTTATGACTTGCTCGGCATCGCTTGTGTCACGCAATTTGTATCGCGCCACGTACAGAAGCATTGGCTCAATTACACCACTGAAAGCAAGAGCAGCCATGTACGCGTACCAAAGACCGCGTAGCTGCGGGGTATTCCAAGCTGACTCAGCATCGCAACGCGTCTGGAATGCCGAGGGGGACCAGAAAGGACCAGCACTATCAGCCGGAGCGAGGGAGTGAAAGTGATTGGGTGGTGAGACTGGGATCAGAAGGAGAGCAGTAAAAATTGCAGTTGGCTATAGATGAGTTAGGTAGATGCGTCGAAACACGAGAATGTCTCAGGGTGCATACCTCAAGAACCATGAAGAGAAATTGATAGTGCCATGGTAGAATCTGAGAAATCTTCGTCATAGTGTAGTTCGCTCTCTAAAGCTAGATGATTCCAGAGCAGAAGCAGGGAGGGGAGGGCTGTAAACAAGGCCGTGTTGTCAGGATATTTGACGGCAGTACAAACAATTTGAGCATTGAGAGTGCACGCAATATGTACCCTGTTTCGCAGATATCACGTGACGGAAACTCAGATCTCACATAGCTGGCGGCTTTTGCCTAGTCTAGGTTAGTATTTCTTGAAGGGGAAATAAGAAATATGAAAGATTCTACAGTGGAAATATCATTAAAGTATAAGGCAACTGGAAGTATAAATAAAAGATGTTTGATAGGAACTGAAATTGAATAAAAAATAAAAACAATCTGCTCATCTCGAGTACTAGGTTCAGGTACCAATTGCAAAACCGCGAAACAAACAGTAAAGACACCATCCAAATCATAACATCTCTCCTCACACATATTGCCCGCGACAACATAGCTAAATAACCCCCCACACTTCATACTAACAGTGCATATAGTTGATTCAAGTTAGATCAGAAGAACCATAGCACCAAGAAGCAGATAGCTAACAGTACTATCAAGTCGATCGGATGCACCCGAATTGCTATCATCTGAAGACTTTCCTGCATCTGAAGGCTTTCTTTCAGCCGAAGGCTTTTCTTCACTAGTCTCAGGGTCTGTGGTCTTGGTCGGTGGTCCCTCGTCTATGGTAGTGATCGGGTCGTCTATAGCAGTGGTCGGGTCGGCAGTAGGAGTAAGCTCGTCCTCGTCAATCTTCGAGGGAAGGGGAGCGGCGCCAGTGCAGGTTTCACCAATCGGGCAACACCCCCCCACGCCATTGGATCCTACGCCGCATCTAGATCCAGGAGGACAGCCGCCACCCCCGCTGTCGCGGCAACAGGTGTAAGAGTCTGGGATGCATTTGATGCCGCAGACCTTGGCGCCTGGGGGGCATTCCTCCTGGCGAGGAGCAAGGAACCCAGGTGTAGCATTGACGAAGGTACTGATTGCAAAGGAAATGAAAAGAAGGTATTTCATGTTGATGCTTAAGATTGGTACAGGTAAAGGTAAATTGGTTCTTAAGCTAGGTGGTAGAAAGCATATAAAGTAATGTTGAGGTGTAAAAGATGTGATTTAAGTGCAAAGAGAAGAGACCTTCGGAGATCTCAAACATATTTATCTTGAGTAGTTTATAGATATTAGACTACTTGTAACTAGGTCAACTAAAAGTACCTGCTTCGTTACTTGAACATGTATCTGCCTTGTAGAAGTTAATTCTGTGGGTATCTATAGCCTACCCAGCCTATCTGCATAGAGGAAATTTCTGGCGGTATCACGTCCGGTTGCTGGCGGACCTCTGGGACTGGTATATACAAAGACAGATACCAAGCGTTAATGCGGGTAGTATATACTGTTATCAGGTATCCCAATTGTACGGGTATACAAGTTTTGATCTTATATGAACTTGATGCAGATGAAGCCCTGATGGCTTGAAGTTGGAGTCATGTGCATCTAGGAAGGCTGAGTCCAGACCTCTCCCTAGATCTTATTGTTGGGAATTTCACAGACCACATGCTGTTTAGCAAGCACTGCATTTTGATGGCAAATAGATTTTGGTATCAATGATGCTTAAGGATAACCCAGACACAGTCGTCTTGTCTGTGCTCAACTTGTGGCGACTGAAACCTCCGTCACCTCGTGGAGGATATTATCACTTTATTGCATCTCGACCCGTTGTTAGTCAATCTCCGGGTTGAAACGGCTGGTGGCTGCAGTTTAAGAACTAGGTGCTGACATGCGTTTTATAAGCTGAGATTGAGTTCGGAAGGTCTGGACCGGCTGGTGGTGTGACTTTTTGCAGTTCAAAAACCACGTGACGCCATGTGGCTTATAGGTTAACGTTAAGGTAAAACGAAGTCAATCAGCCGCACGAAACCACGTGAAGCACGATCTAGACTAACGACAGGGTCAGCTTCACATCCAGGCAGGGAAACCACTGATACCCAAATCTGTGAGCCTTTGCGTTACGAATCTTTATCATTTCTAAGTACTCTATTTGCTTCTAGATAAGCTTATCACTGACACAGTCTAGATGTACAAAGTCGTGGCCATAGAGTTTAGGCTATCTTCTTATGTAACAAATAGAATTCCCATCTCTGTACTAGACTAGCTCATCTAATTCCATTCAACCTTGATAGGCTCGTGACCGCGAGAGAACTTCTTATCTTTAAACCACAACTCGAACCGTAGGTCGGCAGGGGCTACAATGAAACGAATATCCAGATCACACCTGTAGTACTTATAGCTGTTTCCGAAGCAACACCATCCTTTCTTTTGAACAAGAACAAGCTCATCTTGTGTTAGGTAGGTGAGGGTAGACTGGACTTCACAAAGCCTTTTGACCCCAGCTGTAGGCGAAAGTCAACCGTGCAATTCTTGATGATTGTGCAAAGCTGTTATGACTTACCCTTGAGTAGACTTTGTGGGAGGACATTGGACTCATTTCGGGAAGACACTACTTGGGTGTTGAGCGTGGTTGATAATTGTCCTGGACTTAGCCGTACGTTATGCCGCGTCATTATTGGCTTTGTAGGGTCGATATTGTCGCCCTGGAAAGTCAGTCAACACCAGTAGAAACAGACGACTGGCCCATTTAAACAAACCTTGCGAATCAGCCAATCTATCTGATCGTCGGCCCATTGTAGAGATAAGTCAAACTTGTCATCCACCAACCGTTCGCCCATGTGACGCGTAGGATCATACTTCTGCCTGCATACAACACCATAACTGGATCTAGCCACATATGTGGCGAGGACTGGCATGTCTCCTGTCTCCAATTTCTGATTCTGGTCTTCAAGTAGACCCCTGACAACAGTCGTTTGCGGATTTCTGCTCACGACGACTCTCATGTTCTGAGCATTCTGGTGAGTGAAATTGTTAAAGTACTCCCTGACCCGTCGCTGTACATATTTAGAGCTGCCCAACCCGCCAGACAGAACTAAATACATCTGCCGACAGTTAGTGTGAGACTACGATAGGTGCTAGGTTCAAGATCATACCACTTGTTCAGTGCGTCCTTTCTGCACCATCCAGGCCAACTGCTGGCGAACCCCCTCTAAGATGCGCTCGACATGTGGATCGAAAAGCGTTTGAATTTCGGTCCTACGTAGCAGTTAGCGATGCAGAAAAATCACCTCACGTCCCGATGCAAGCTACCTATCAAAGATCATGCATCCTCCCTCAGCACGAAGCCGCGCATGGCTGTAGTCACTTGGTGCACCGGGCATGGCAATCCTGTTGGACTGAGCAATGGCGGCAGGGTCACCAAAAAGGTGCTTGACACCTTTGAATTGATCACTCTTCATCATCCTCTCAGCCAGGCCGTTCGTAATACTAAAAGGTACGTCAGGGCATTTAGCCAATCGCTCTTCGACAAGCTTTCTGAAACCAAAGTCGATAAGAGTCGAGCCAATTCCAATTCCACCAACCTCGGCAATCTGAGACATCTGGGGTCGGCCTTTGTCAACACTGGTAACCTGGACCAAAGAAAAGTCAGTGGTGCCACCACCAGCATCTACAGTGAGGAACACATCCCCAGCGCTGAATTTGACTATGCCGTTCTTGAGAGTGTCTACAGCAGCGGCCTCTGCCTCAGTGAGATCAATTTGCGCTGAGTGACGAGCCCCTTCAGTACCGAAGCCTGCGGCTCTGATGGCAGCCTTGAACGTGTTGCTCGCATCCAATCCTTTCCATGTCGTAGGTACACTGAAAAGAAAGACCACGGCCGAGCTGGCCCAATTGGCGCCTGTCATCTCCTCGTACGTTGCTTTGATGTGCAGGTATATCTGGTGAAGGTAGTCTGTGACGCATCTTGAAGCTTCAGTCGTACTACGGATTGAACTCTGACCTGCTTTTCTCATCTCCTCGCAGGTGTCTTCATCAAGGAACATCTTGAAGTAAGGATACTCTTTCTTTCCAATTGGTAAGGGGTCATCATATATAGAAGAGGAGAAACCCCATGAAGACACTGTATTGTCATGATTATAGACAAGACGGCTGGGGACCTTGGTTTCACCACTGTTTCTATTTCCAGGCCAGTTATTGAAACAGTGGATCGTTCCATTCGGCAACAAAAATGCAACGCCTAGGAAACGGTTAGCAGTCTTGTAAAACTTTGAAACGGAGATACTCTGATATGATACCTGTGAAAGTGGTGCCGAGATCAATGGCTACTGTAACGTCGGGTTTCTCGGCCATGCTGGATGGTAGCTTGGGTCAGGCCACAATTACCTGCTAGATTTGTAGGAGACAAGGCAGCGAACGATGTAACAATTCGAAGACAATTGATTATAGTGATGGATGGAAGGAAGAATGAGCGTCAGATATCTCACCTTTAAAGAGGCCACATCCACAAGCCTTCTCCACGGGTGTCTCGCTCACTTTGGAACTATGATTGTGGCACTAACCATGTGGAGGGATACGAACCAAGGCGTCAGCGGTCCAGACCTCACTTTGTCATGGTAAAAGTCTAGAGTATTGAGGTAGCATTGAAAGGTGTGTTCAGCCAGTAAGCCACAGCGGAGTCTAAATAGAGGGGCGGTAGCTGCCGTTGCGTTCGAAAAAGGATCCATCATTCCACGTAACTCTGAACAACGGCGTCAAAAGTCAAGGTCGCTTGGGTTTAAATTGCTACTTCCCCTCACAATAGCAAACGCTTCCTGC
This sequence comes from Fusarium clavum, assembly GCA_004367155.1. NCBI lineage: Eukaryota > Fungi > Ascomycota > Sordariomycetes > Hypocreales > Nectriaceae > Fusarium > Fusarium clavum. The sequence continues at coordinate 56,608 of QGEC01000187.1, read as the reverse complement.
CTCCATATCCCAACTTCTTCAAATATTACTTTCACCATCCAAAGGGTAGAATTGATTTCCAGCTCGCTATACCACGGCAGATAAGATGGCTGGCGACCCTCCCACGACTACATCCAACTCTACCGCAGAGGATCCCGACAAAGGCAGCAATCCATCCCCTCCCGAGGAACCCAGCAACCCAGCCAGCTCCCCCCCAGAGAATCCCAGCAGCGGCAACAATCCAATCACAACAGACCTTTCCAGCATCCCATCCGCAACAGCTACAGGTGACAGCAACTCCACAGACAAAGGACTCGACGGCGGAGCGGTCGCTGGAGTCGCCGTCGGCTGTCTAATTGCCGGTCTGATTATCGGAGCAATTATCATGTGGCTGGTATCCCGTTACAAGGGCTCGAGATATACCAGACGAAGACATAGGAGCGAAGACAGAGGCAGGTTGATGCACAGCACGAGAGATGACCATTCGGTAGCCCTCGGGTCTACCAGAAGGCCCATGAAGCTGGAAAATGTCATTCTCCAGCCTGCGCCCGATAAAGAAATCATCTCTGACTTGAGTCGCCTGGATGATATTATCAGACAACACGTCGAGACAGTCTATCATTTTGAGCCGGTGGACGTCAAAGTGACGGCTTTGGCCCACTCGCTTACTGCTATTGGATACAGCGAACGTCTTTCGGGGCTGCAAGTCGAGAATGTGGCTACCTGGTGCCTCCAGACCGAGACTCGCTGTGGAGCTCTCAGACATGTCCTATCCCACGTCTTGTTCAGCAGCATCGATTGGAACTCTCCCGGTGCGCTGACATTGCTTCCCCAGCCGGCTATTGGTTTTCTCAATTCAATCCGGCCAATTGGAGAGTACCGAAACAATTTTGATGGTAAGCATGAGACCTGTCATTCCTGACCAAGCCACTGATGCAACCTTGTAGTGATGTCGTTTGCCTGGACCCGGTGGCGCACCCTGTCGGCGTTGTTTCTCCACCCTTCCCCTCAGGACAGAACGCCCCTTGAGGTTTCGGAGGTTGATATTCAGGGCCAAGTCGAGACTCTCGCAAAGGCTTTGGATCCAGTCCTCCGTTATTTCGTGGCGCCTGACGAAGAAAGCCAACATCAGCAGCATGACCACCTTCGTGTGATGATTATGGAGACCGCCAAGCTCGGTTATACCTTATTCTCTCACACCAGTGACTGGAAATTCATCTACAGGGATGATTCTGGGAAACGATGCCCTGTCTTATGTGTTGGATTGGAAAAGTTGTGCGGTTCAGATGGGCATCGCCTGGTTTCGCCCCAGCGGATTGTAGAGCCAAGAGTAATGTCTTAGCTCTTGACCTTTTCTTCTCTTACTAAATGGTTGCTATGATCTATTTTATGTAATGTTAAGTTAGTTATAGCTTGTTAACCTGTATTGCAAATGTCATGATGTATGCTGTTCACCTTGCAAAACTGGCTATAATCTGTGGATACCATTTTGGGTGAGTAAGCGCTATTTTAAAGCGATTATCAGATTTATATTTCTCTCTTTGTTGACAAATAAGCTTAAAACGTTAAAAGGGTATCCACGAGGGGTAGCTAAATTCATGAATTTGTACAGCTCACTCCAAGCTAAGTTATGTGGCGTTTGCGTTTTCTTACCTTGATAATTCTGAATGGGGCTGAAAGCGTGAAAGGTCAAATGGAACTGATGGAACGGAGGTCTTATGCAGCTGAAGGTGGGGTGAGGCTTGAAGTATTTCATCTGTAAATGTAAATGGACGGAGGAACATTCGGAGGTGGAAGCGGACATTTTCCGTGTTCCGTCGGAGATGGCGTTGTGAGTCAACCCCGAGTCCCCGACCAACGTTTATGTATTTTACACTTACACTTTGTGGCGTTAGGCATACTCCGCTGTCTTTCTCCTGTCTACTGTAATATGGAACCTACCATGACCTCTGTTGTCGCCTTTCAATCTCACATCTTGCTGCAACACATCATTCCAATGTAATAATAATGGCTGAATTCGCTGGAGCCATCACCAGTATTACATATCATCTCATTACTTTCCTCATCGAAAGCGGTCAAGCCAGTGATGAGGTTCGTCGAAGCCTCGAGCTGGTCCGTACCTGTGACCGTGACCTCCAGCACTTGATCAGCCTGCGCGAAGAGCATCTCGACATCTTGGAACGGAAGCCAATCGAACTGGTGCGAATTAACTTGATCATTGAAGATGCATATAAGGGACTGCTTGAGGTGGCCAGGATCGTCGAAAAGTGCAGACCAGAGGCGCACAGGGGAAGCTTACCATTCTATCGTCGGGGGGGATGGGTTCTGTTCGACTCAAAGCAGTTCAACAGCCAGGTTCCTGTCATCAATGCCCATCACCAATCAGTACTAGCCGAGATCGGATTTCTACGGACTATTGCCCTTCATGTACCATCTTCGGCGCAAGTTCAAGCTACAAGTGTTGAAACCAACCTTGTCCAGAAGAGGCGAGTTGACATTGGTGGTGTGAGTCTTTTGAGCGGCCTAATAGGATCAAAACCAGGCATGTGCACTCCCATCGTTATCTATTATATATATAAACTGACAAACATCAGTCCCAACACCTTCTATACCACCGTGTCAACCCAATATAGTCGACTTTCCCTCAACTCCATACTATTCAGAATCAATACCACCGCCTCTGCCTCCCAAGCCTCCTTCGTACCACGATCCCAATTTCGTCGCATCCTCATCTGCAAAGCACATTAGTATTGACGATATACAAGCAAGCCGAGGGCAACCCGCCATGGTCTATGACGCTCCCTGGTCGACCTCTCACTCTCCAGCCGCAAACTTCGATTCGATACCGCCTGAACTTGCTGAGGAGTGGTGGTTTACGGGACCACAGCCAACACAACAGGTATTCGCTACACAGTTTGCATCTTCTAGGCCACGGACTCCCATTCCTGGGAGTAATTTATCACCTTTGAATTCTCCAGTCGAAGTTGCCGCATCCACTTCGTATAGTTTCACGCAATCTAGTTCAGAATTGAGACCCCCAATGAGGTCCGAGACAAGGCTAGACATCCCAAGGAAGAGAGTTAGTAATACTGCTCAGTCGTAAACGGTTTAACGGCAACTGGAAGTTAGTCGTCTGGGTTTTAACATACAATTATTACCATATTCAAGGGATACTTCAGTTCTCAGTGTGTTTTGGTCTTAATCTATATGTTAGACATTTCATGACACCATCAGTTAAGGCAGATTGAATGAGGCCATTGTTTATGTCTATTCTCATCCGTCGCTTTCCCCATCCGAGTATTCGTATCGATCATTCTGAACCCCTGTCTCCAATAAATGCGGTCACGCGGCCCATACCCTTTCCGGGCGTGGCATCTATCTTATAACTGGTTGTCTGTATCCCCAGAATGCCTTAAATCACAGGGATACTCATCCTTCTTAGAAACAACCCTTCTGATTGGTGTTTGATTTGTTTAGTAGTTAAAATTGCTGACGCCAAGAGGTAAAGCCTTGATTTTACGCGCCTAACGTGTCACCTGTCAGTCTAGTTGGGCGTACAAGCACTGATTCTACAGGCACCAGGATTATCATACGTTTATTTGTTAACATAAGTCCGCATTTCCCACTAAATTTAAGCATAAAATACCTCACAGCATATCGCACTACAATTAAACTATCAAATTCATCTTACATAAGACTTCACAGATACCATATACATTTACTACAAAAACAATTCAACTCTTCAATATGTCGAACAGCTCACTCGCCAATCTCACCGAAATTGTCACTAGAGAGTGTGACACAAACCGTCTACCGAGCCGACTTCCATCTCTTGGTGATGATGTACCAACAGCTTGGATCCCGATGACCAACGACTCTTATGGAGGAATGCGCGAGGTCTGCTCTCCAAACTCCGTCAACCTCTACGACGATTGCATTCTTTGGTGTGAACTACCGCCTAAATTTATGGACTCTTATAAAGACTCGGGATCCAATGGCTTTGATGGTTTCTTCCTACACCATCTTAGGGCGACTGGTATGAACATGTCTCAAGTCAGTATATTTTCAGCAGTGGAAAAGAGCGCGGCTTCAGTGGCAGGACATCCCCCCAGCATTGTGGGGTTGGGAACATTGGCTTTGGCAGCGTTTGTTGCTCTTAGCATATAGACAGGCATCATGGGGTTTCACAGCGAAGTAGCATAGGTAGAGATGGTACTGTATATGGTTCCAGCGTCTTTTTATACCTGCAGCTGTCCTAGCACCCTTCTAGGAGTTGCAACAATTAGCTTGACCTCTACCCGAAATTCAGGAGTTTCAATCTCTCCCTTTCTCCCATTGAACTGACCACTCCAATCTGCCAAATAACACAGGCAAATAAGCCTCCAAGCTGTTTACTTTGAGTATCAGTCTACCACTTCTAAGATGGAAGAGAATTGTATTCTGTATTGCTGAGTAATATGAAGATGACGTAAACCTATGGAGTGTACTCCTCGTGTTGCCCAGTAGTTTGCCAAGAACATGTTTCTGACCAATAGGAGATCTCGGAGTTGCGCTTTGGTGGCTCAACAACGCGTAGGTCTCTCCCTGCATAATGTGTCAACAAGAACCTCGCTATCTGGATTTCTTTTCTTTGTGAGTGGACGGTGCTTCCCAACACCAACAAGGCATGGATCCAGAGACACACTTCGTTGAGAGAACTGCCTCACCGCTATAACTGATCATCCGACAAACCTCACATGTGCACTGGGATCAATCACTGAGTGGCGATCCCGGAAATAGGCCCTTAAGTCAATGAAACGAGGCCATCGGAAGCTCCTGCCGGGGCCGTTACATCGGGTTAATGCCGACGCGTTCCCGGCTTCACCAATCATTAAGAAGCGCCCTCCCGTCAAGGTTGCGTGTGATAGGTGTCGCGCTAAGAAGATTTCTGTTCGTTTCTATCTATTTCACGCTACGGACTTTTATCAATTGACCTTTAGTGTAATGGTAATCGTCCAATCTGCAACCGCTGCAGTGGGAGCGACAATGTGTGCATCTACGCTCAGAAAGAGGATCCACGGCAAGGAGCTTTGGAGCGCCAACTGGCTGATGTCCGACTTCAGCTCGAGCAACACCAAGACATTGTAAAGCATCTCCGATCAGCACCGGAACACGATGCTCTCGCGACAATTCGACGGTTGAAGTCGACCCCGCATTTAGAGGCTGTCTTGTCTTCAATCAGAAATTCCATGACTCGGAAACGCCCATCAGATATTGAAGCTGCCCGGGCCACGCTGCCATTCACCCAGTCAGGGTTGGAGTTTGAGCTGGCGGTGCTGCATGGAAACGCCTACCCAGCACTGGCCGACATTGATACTTCAGCCATCGACGTCAACAGTATATTCGTTCGCCGACCGACTTCTGTCCTTCCATATGCCGCCACAAATGCACTGCTTGAGGACTACGAGACGCTCTCGGTCAGCCCCCTCAATGCCAGTTCAGTAAAGGGCCTTACCTGTGGACCTCCATCCCCTCTACGCGGCACCAGCAGCCGAGGTAACTCACCTCTATCGGGTCCTTTCAAGGATAGAATATTCTGTGATCCGAGACTTGGGCAAGTGCGCTTCAAGTACTGGACTCGGGTTCCTGTGAGTGACGAGTTCGCAGCCAGTCTGCTGTCTGTATACTTTGAGAATGAACACGATATAATTGGGGCATTTGACAAGGCAGTTTTCCTTGATGACCTTGTTGATGGTCGTCTTGAGTTTTGCTCCTCCTTCCTTGTCAGCTCCTTGCTTTGTTTAGCTTCGGTGGGTAGGAACTAATCCTTCCTTGCGATGTTTTGTTGACTCCCGGCTGCTAGTTGTGCTACTCGTCTCTCGACTCGAGAGCTTTCCCGCTCGCGATTGCATTCCTTGCTGAGGCACAAAGTCTTTGGCACGCGGAACGATTGTCAGACTCGATTGTCAATCTCTCCGCTTTGATCACGCTGGGGGTAACGACCATGGTACACGGCAAGGATGAGACGTCTCTGGAATTATTCGCCGACGGACGCTCTATGGCAGAGAGAATGTCATTGATAGGAGTCCGTCACACGACACATCTATACGAAGAATTCCATCAGCTACCTCCTAGAGCCCTCAGGGCTTCCGCCTACGCAGCCTGGAGTTGCTACACTTGGTTAAGGTAGGTGAATAGCGAGTTGATGCCGATGTTTCTGACGAAAACTGACATCATAAACAGTGTTCATGCGAGTTACTACAAGGGAAAACCAATTGAATTCCCCCCAATGCTGTCTATACCTGGCTCGTCCAGCAGTACTAGCTCGTATGACTGGCCTGTCTATTCACAGCCCGAGCTTTCGGATCACAGCTTCCTTGAATGGTGCAAACTATGGACAATCTCTCAAGAAATACAGGCTGTGTACAGCAGGACTTATGAGGCCCCACTGCAAGAAGTTGTTCCGTATGCATTTGTTGAGTTAAAGTACCAAAAGCTGCTGGCTTGGGCAGACAATCTCCCTCAAGGCATAAAGAGGCAAGATCAGAAACTCCCGCACGTTTCCGTCATTCAGTAAGTTAAATAAGCTATTCCATCTTTCTTTCCGCTAGTCGGTTCTCAATCTATCCCTTTTTATCTTTCTCTGCTGGATTCTTCTTTTCTTTTCTTTTCTTGTCTTTTCATACAGCTAATGCAATGTAGTGTATTCTTCCATATTATTATTCTTGATCTATTTCGTCCATTCCAGGAACCAACCGAGAACGTCCGATTGCATTCATTCTCATCGCAAGACAGTTCATCCAAAGCTGCCTTTAACGCGTCGCTAAGACAGCTCCAAAGGATTCTTCTTGATTACACCTCGAATTATGATCCAAGATTTTACCACTTCATAGTCACTAGCGCTGTTCTGCATGTTATGCATGTTACGCTCCAGAACCGGGATACCCCCGGCTGGCGTCTCAACATAGCGCTGGGTATGGGTTGGATAAAAGAGATCTATGTTCGTTTTGCTGTCATCGGAAAGGTCGCCCAGGCTTACATGGCAATTGGTTTGGAGACGGGCATATTCTCGAACGAGGAAGCCTGTCAGTTTATGGAGGACCTCGAGTTTCGCGGCCGTCATCACAATCTGGCTGACGTTGCTGTCTCGTGCATTGTGGACTTTGGAGTTGCCATGTCTTCTCAAAATGATGGTCGGGCGCAGGATCTAGCTGGGAGATTTGAAGAATTGGCTCTTTTCAATGATTTTATTGTACCATAAACTGGCTGAATTTGGTATCAAAGATTTTCGACCACCAATGTTTGACTTGGGTGAACGAAGGTATTACCAATCTCGTCCACGTTATTGTTAAGACCTTATGTACCTCCTACAGCTAGCTCCCCACGAAACTGAGCTTTGTTGGATTGCTGTATCTAAGGTTATAATAGTTAAGTTTAAAAGATTAAAATTAAAGTTCTCTTTTAACTGTATATTATTAATAGCAAACCTACTAACCTTAAGTAAGACAAGCTCAACCTTTGGAAGAAATGTAGTTAGTAGTGCTTCTCTCAAGGCTACAAGTACTATAACTGCGTATTAGATGCTTACGTTATTGTAGCGCTAGCTGATCTTCGATTTGACCTATGGTTCAAAGGGCAGAAGTCTCTCGTGGATATGATTCTATTAAGGCTGTATGGAACTAAGCTTGATACTATCTTAACAGCCGGGGAGTAAGCATAGCTTGCACGGTTTTGAACAGCTGTACATCTAAAGGTCTCTGGAAGCGCATACTTTACGTGCAGTAATATTAACAATATATTGGCCTATATGCACCGTGTTTGCAGTCGAGATCATATTGTAACTATGCTACCCTATGTATCACTGACACTTTGCTCCTGACCATCTGCTGGGTATTCTGCGTTTGCTTGTTCCAGCGTCATCTCAGCGTACCTTTTCGTCAATTTGTTCAGAGACTGGCTGGTAGCGCCGTTTGTAACGGTAACAATCTCTATGGGGAAGTCGCTGTGAACATGTTCGGCACGCATCCGGCGTTCATCAGGTCCCTCACTGGGGACTTTTGTATAATGCTGTACGAGCTGCGCGTCCTCTGGGCTCATGCTGGTTAGAACCACGTGGAAAACAGTCTGGGCAAAGAAATAGCTTTGTCCTTGCTCCCCAAGACCGTTTTCGGCAAGAATAAGAGTAGCACGGGCGTCGCTCAAATCTGGGGCTGCAAATGACGATGTGGTTATGCTGGGGTTCGAAGAAGAAGATGAGGATGACGGAGAAGGAATTCTAGCCTTTAATTTACTGATGGACTGGAATGCAACAATAACAAGAAAGTTCGTCAGCAGTGCATCCGAGCCATTGAATCCGTGACGAAGGTAGTATAGTCGCACAAGCGTCTCCAAGCAGACTTTGGAATGATCCAAAGCGAGATTCTGGCTTTCTGCATTCGTGTGCACTGAATCGGGCGAACTCTGAATATCTACGTCTGTTGAGAGTAGTTCATATAAACCGATAAGCATATAATGGTAGAACATGCTGCATCCTGAGGTCAGCCACTTCTTGTGTTGAACACTGGGAGCGATGCGACGTACTGTAGCTTAAGCTGTGACGGAAAAATAACATTCTTAGGCAGTAGAGGGCCAGGCAATCTTTCATGCCACCGCTTCAGGTCCGTGATAAAACCACTGATTTCCCTTGGCGTAATGGGGCCGCTTCCGTCGTCTCTATCATAACGAGCCGCTGCAGCTCTATTCATGATGACAAAGAATTCCGTTCTGGCCCTGACTGTGTGACCGAGTCGCATATGATGTTGACGCCAAGAATGACGTCGAAAATGTTGAAGTGGCCGATAACGCTGAGGGTGTACTGTCCTCCGAGGTAGAGTCTGGCGACGACGATGTAGTACTGGCAGCAGAAGGAGTTATATATGTGACATGAGAAATAGTGCCACGGGCGGTTCCGGAAGCTGGTTGTGTGATAACAGAAGTTGCTTCGTAAGTTGTGGTGGATGTAACACTTGTTGTGTCGTAGTCAACTTTAAACGACTGATCGCAATCATTGCAGGGTCGAATCTTGATCATAACGGCAGTATCGCCGTACCCATCCAGGCGATCGCACACGACAATCTTCAACTCGATGTTTGCCTTCGGAACTGGTATGGAAAAGTGAAGAGGCGGCGATGACATCAGGAAAGCTGTATCGCCATTGGGTGAAGGTATACCCCAGGGCTCGCTAAGATACTTTGATGACGAATCGAGTGCAACACCGTTCTCATCCTTTGCATAGTTCACACCATTAACCATAAGCATGACTTTATCGGCAGAGCTTGTTCTTGTTAGCATTGTATCGCATTCTCCTGGAAGTAGAAAGCTCACATGAGGTCGCAACTTGCGATTACCATGTCAATGAGGAATGTAGTGGCCTTTGTTGGAAAAACGTTCAACAAGTACGAAGTTCCGTTGTAGCTATCTGCGCCACAATACGAACGAGTATAGGCATCGTACAAATCAGTAGTGTAGGAGCTAGGGCAGTTGTCACCAGGAGCTAATGGGGAGGTTTGACTTCCAGTTGACAGAATGATGCCCTTCTCCATATCAAAAGGGCCTTTAGTAAAGGGCCTGATAGTAGCTGCATCTCCACTGTAACCAGACGATTGAGAAAAATATCCCTAGAATTGTTGAATAGGTCTTGCGCTAGGCCCAGTCCGCCCTTCGCAGACCCAATGGTGAGACCTGAGCAAGAGCATATCAATGACGCCGAGAGGGCCAGAAGCCTTTGCTGTTTCCGCATACCGGGGGAAGCGACAATAGATTACAGAAGCTGTAGAGAGGGGATCAGGGTGCACAGAATGACATTAAGGTCGGAGGGTTTTGGAAGTGTTCTGTTCTTGGGGGAGCTTTCTATACATCGCGTAATAAAACCCCTGTTGGCCGCCATGCGTCCAAACGCGCAGTCGCATGATAATCCAGAAGCACAGATAGGGGTATTAAGAAATTTCCCTCCTTTAGTTTAGTGTGCACCTACATCTGTTGGCTAACACCTGTTGAGAAGAAAGGAAAGCAATAATACATAGCGCTAAGATGTTCTCGAATCCGCCGCCACTGGCAATAGTCAGGCGCTATCGATCTACCCTGGTTACAGGCTAACTGAACTTGGAACGGGTGTAAACAGCCCTGTACCTAGCTAACTCCCAACAAGTCGAGGCGGTGCGAAGGATGCTAGAGATAAGATAAGGAGATAAGATAAGAGTCCTACCCGGAACCCTACAATATCCTCAAGAGGAGAGGTATAAAGTACTTCTAAATAACCAATCGGAGTTATCTATTAGAATGCTGCCCTAACTTCTGCTTTTTCATCTCAATGGGCAGTGAAGTTCCTTCTCGATTATCTATTTAAATTCAGCGTGCTTGTCATCTATTGCAGTTTCCGAAACGTGCCTAAAAAGTTCAAAAAGCATCTATGAGTCTATTAACAGTTCATCATTTCAATTTCAGCGCGGGGAGGTCTCAGCGTCAGAGGCCCACTAAATTTCATTTATTTTCCACATTGAGTCTAGTGCCTCCTGTCGGTCCCCCACTTTTCCCATATCTGACTGCTATGATAGTAATGTTGAAATCATCGATTGAAGTATATATAGATGCCCAACGAACCTCTTATCCTGACAATCATTCCTCTTCTTACTTACACAAGTTTCCCCTTCTATCAAGGTTTATTTCGCTCCGCAAGCTCGTCTCTCAAAAGAACAATATGTCTTCCACTGAAGTTCAGGCCAACGGTTGGACTGCTGTTCCCGTAAGCGCTAAAAAGATCATCGATTCTGTGGTAAAGCTTCAGGAAATCCCTCCTTATAAGACTCAAGACATTCCGTTCCCGTCGGAAGACAAACTTGTCACTGAAGCTCAAGCTTTTGCCAAGGCACGCCTGAGCCCTGAAGCCTACAACCACTCCATGCGTGTCTTTTACTGGGGTTAGTTATGAAATGGCACGGGTTAGGAAGCAATGCTAAATTTTCGACTAGGAACTATCATTGCAAAGCGCTTACTGCCTGAGCATGCTCAATCGCTGTCACCAGCCACCTGGGCACTGACTTGCCTTTTGCACGACATTGGTACCGCGGAAGCTTACTTCACCTCGACGCGCATGTCTTTCGATATCTATGGCGGCATCAAAGCAATGGAAGTCCTCAAGGTGCTTGGCGGTAGCATCGACCAAGCCGAGGCTGTTGCTGAGGCCATCATTCGCCATCAAGACATGGGTGTAGATGGAACTATCACATTCCTTGGTCAGTTGATCCAACTTGCTACGCTATATGATAATGTCGGCGTATATGAAGGCATTGATGATTTTGGTAGCTGGATTGATGGGACTACTCGTGACAGCATCAACAACTCATTCCCTCGTCACGGTTGGTGTTCCTGGTTCGCGTGCACAGTCCGCAAGGAGGAGTCCAACAAGCCTTGGTGCCATACTACACACATTCCTCAATTTGATCAGCAGATGGAAGCGAACACTCTGATGAAGCCGTGGGAGTAGGAGAAGGATACGGATTCTTATGTTACATACCAGATAGTCTATGGATGGAAATATCAAATCCAGAGGACACAGATAGCTCTATGAGTTACCACAAGTGCTCAGTCAGTGCATGTAGATCCCAAACTTTCCCTAATATACGAAGGTACAATACCGCGGGCTTTCCCCATTCTTTTTAGCTTGTGAAATACAGCAGAGTGGGGAAGGGGGTGACATAAGAGCCGAATGCTGCTCCACAGGGCATCTCGCCATCCACGCGTATCCACCAGACTTTGAAATCTTGGACTTCCCTCCCTGACTTAAATCCGGTCTGTGTTAATAAGATTGGTGAATGGCAATCGCTGATTAGGAACAGCCATATGTGTATCTTCGCGGATTAAATGAGACACACGACGCCTGGCTATGGGTAAGCGGTCTAACACATCATTTTTCTCGACATCGCAATCTACTCACTTTGCCGATCTGAGTTTCTTGTAGGCGAACGATGTCTTCGGAAATCCAGCAGCCTTAGAATCGCCTTCCCCTCAACTGTGGAGCATCAGCTTGGTAAATTACGCGTTAGTGACCAGTCTAACTTTGGCCTGCGCCTCTCTGCCTCTCCCCACTGCATAATACGCGTATCGCGTATTACGTAGAACTGTGCTCATCGGAGGTTCGGGAACAAAGCCCCGAAATATCTTGGTGGGGCTATGGGACGGGGCTAACCTAATACAATCATTTTCGCATTTCGAACGAGTTTTCGTATCTGGTCAACATTCGTACAGATCTTTCCGCGTACTTGGAAGGCCTGCCATGACGTCAAATGAATACGATTCAACCACGAGTGCGCAGCTTCCGCTGGTATATATAATGGGAACAGATCTTTCCAAAGATTCAGAAATCATTCCGTCAATCTCTGCACAGGCTGCCTAGAGAAACTCAAGATGCGCCTCTTATCGAACTTCTTCCTCCCCGCGCTTGCCGTCGTAGGATCATTTGTTGTATCTGGACTTGCTGAAGAGCAATGTCGATGCGTAAGTTACGTTGCCAATATTTAATTCACAGTCTAACAATCCACAAGACAACTGACGATCCTTGTTGGCCCTCTACGACAACCTGGAAGTCGTTGAATTCTACACTTGGTGGACATCTGATCAAATACATTCCGCCAGGTGCTGTTTGCTACAAGTCTCACCCTAGCTACAACCGTAAAGCCTGTGATACCGTTATCGAAGAATGGTCTGAGTCAAAGTTCCACTCCAGCGATCCCGCTAGTCTCCACACCGAGTGGGCCAACGCTGGTTGCACTCCGGTATACGAGAACGGCACAAGCATCTACGGCGACCCCGAGGCTGGCAAACGAGGTTGTTCAAATGGAGTCCTTCCTACTTACGTTGTCAACGCTACTGCGACAGATCATGTTGTAGCAGCACTGGAGTTCGCTGCTGAACACAACATACGATTGGCCATCAAGAACACTGGCCATGCGGGGAACGGAAGGTAAAACATATTAACATCGCTCTTTATCTGTTCATGTTTGCTAACGAAGTTCAGAAACTTGGGAAACAGCAGTCTGTCGTGAGTAAAAACGTGATTCAACACGTGGCAACAACTGAATGCTGATCTCCTTACTAGAATCTGGACACACAACATGAAGAGCATCGAGTTACGGGAAGATTTCAACCTCACCTGTCCCAACGCTCAGGATGCACCAAGCCCTCGTATGGCAGCCACAGTGGGTGCTGGAGTCCAAGACGGAGAAATGTTTGAAACTTTAGCAGCACAGAATGCGTTGGCTGTTGGAGGTACTAGCGGTGTAAGTCTTCTCAGCTGTACATAATGACATCAATTGTCTGACATTTGCTCTAGGATGTCGGAGTTGTTGGCTGGGCCACTGGAGGTGGCCATGGATTTGCAACAGGCACATACGGCCAAGGAGCTGATAATATCCTCGAGGCAGAGATTGTCACTCCGGCCGGCAAAGTCTTGATTGCCAATCAGTGTCAAAACAAGGATCTCTTTTGGGCTATTCGAGGCGGTGGCGGCGGCACATTTGGTGTCATTACAAAGCTGACCCTCAAGGCCTATCCCGCACCGAAGTTAGTGATCGGAGCCTACGACATTAGTGCCAAGAACGAGACGTCGGAAGACGACTTCTACAAATTCATTGCAGATGCTCATGCGCTTTTCCCTGCAATCCAAGACGCTGGCATCCACGGATACTATACGGTTACAGGCCCTCCTAAGGCTGAGGCACTGACATTCAGTGGGTCTTTTATGGGATTTGGCATTTCCAATGAAACCTACGAAAACGCTCTTGAACCATTCAAGACGCTGCTGGAGACGTCTAACAGCACACTTACTTGGTCTCTAACTAAGATTCCAGTCAGCAGTTGGCAGGGACTCCTCAAGATATTACCGAATATCGGGACAGTCAGTGCAGGACATGATATGCGGGCTTCTCGATTGATTTCTCGCCAAACTGTCACAGAAAGGACAGAAGAATTTGCGGCTGTATACAAGAAGATCGGTCCTACAAAGGAAGCACCTTCAGTACGTAAATTTCCATCCTTCTGCCGCAGTCAAGTAGGCTAATCGACTTTTAGAATGGTTTGCCTAACCTGTCTATGTCTGGCACTCTAACCATCAGCCCTAAGGCTGTTAACAACTCGTTGAATCCATCCTGGCGAAACACGACCGTCCATCTGATCACAGGCCAAGGCTGGACTGATTCAACCAACAAAACTCAAGTCAGAAACATTATTCACGATATGACATACAGGAAGCTCATGTTGATGAGGGAGTTGGATCCTGTTCAGGGAGCCTATTTAAATGAAGTAAGATAGCACCCGGCACTGATCTCTGAGGCCCCTTGCTAATTGTTGGAAACAAGGCAAATGCAATTGAGCCTGACTGGCAGCGGTCCTTTTGGGGGCCGAATTATGCACGACTTCGTGATATAAAAGAGAAATACGATCCTGATGGGCTTTTGTGGTGTCCTCAGTGTGTCGGAAGTGAGGATTGGGTCCAACGACGGGACGGTAAGCTTTGCCGAGCTTTTGCTCCTTGGTAAGCTTAGTTGTTCTGCGACGACCGGCCTCCGAGGATCCTGTGAATCGGAAATGGCAAGAACAGAATTTCTACCGGAGATAGTTTAGTACTCGATTGGTTGATAATTGGTTGGAAGTATGGAGGGATGGGAAGATATTGAGTACAGTTCGCAGAATAGAATTTTTAGAGAGGCTTTGATAGAGTAGGATAAGAAGTATTAAAGATGTTTCAAAAACACAAGGAGCGCGAAAACACCCATAACTCACCTGTTATTCCACTGTAAGACAACAGGGTAAGTGAGGTAAGTGGGTTACCCTTGTGCAGTACGTACCCTTTTTTAGTTATGCAGAGTGTCACCGCCCTATCACGTGTACGTCACCAGTTGTCTCTGTAACCCTCCAAACTCTTTACTGCTATCTAAACAGCAATACGGCTGACACAGTTGCCCTTTTGTTAAAATATTCCTATTACTACCCAACTAATTGACAAGCGTATGTAAACTCTCATTTGACATTCCACCCTCTTGTTACCTACTCCAACGCGCTCAGTTTGCTAATTCACCGATTTGATAGCATGGCGTAACTCGGACCACGGGGACACGCACCGAAGAACAACGACAACGAGATCTTAGAAAAATAAAGAAATATCGCGATCTTGAGACTGAAATACGCACACAAGTCGCGTCTGGAACATATGACCATGATCTCCTAACACTGACTGCCAAGCTCCTCCATCTCAACCCTGAATATTACACGATATGGAATGTGCGTCGGCGATGTTTGACATCAACTGTTCTGAGCAAACGGCCAGAAGACAAAGAACCCTATGATAAGGTTGGAATGAGCCAAGAATCAGATATCAATGTACTGAAGTCTGAACTGTCCTTCACAATACCACTTTTGATGGGATCCCCAAAGTGTTATTGGATCTGGAACTTCCGACAATGGATCTTATCGCAAGCTATAATTCGATTTTCCATACCGCTTGCACGTGGCATATGGGAAGAAGAACTTCATTTAACGTCTCTAATGCTTAGTAAGGATCAGCGCAACTTCCATGCTTGGGGTTATCGCAGATTCGTGGTAGCTAAGCTTGAGAGTGCCGAGCTACAAGGAAAAAGCATGGTGGAGGAGGAATTCAAGTACACTACAAGGATGATAGAGAGTAACCTATCCAATTTCTATGCGTGGCATAACAGAAGTCAGCTTATCCCGAGATTACTTGAAGAACGAGGCGCGGACGCTAAAATGCGAGCGACATTTCTTGATGAAGAGCTGAGCTTCGTGCGAGAGGGCTTAGATGTTGGACCTGAGGACCAGAGCCTGTGGTACTATCATCGCTTCTTGATCTCGCAGATTGTTGGTGACAGCGATCAACAAACTGTGGCAGCACCGATGGATCTGAATGAGAAGGCAGCTTATGTGAGGCGCGAAATCCACGAGATCAAAGATCTGTTGGATGATTACAGAGATGTCAAGTGCATCTACGAGGCTCTGCTAGAGTATACCCTGACTCTACAGGAGTTAGAACGGCGTGAAGGAGATGAGAGTGATCTCATTGATCTCCGGACTTGGCTTTCTAAGTTACGTGTCCTCGATCCGATGCGTGCAGGTAGATGGAAAGACATCAAGGCGCAAATCGGCGTTTAAAAGAGTTCATTTAGATACAAATTTCAGCCTCTAGATTATGACATGCTTGCCTGTTAAACTACTCACTTAGCGCCTGGTAGATAGCCTTGCCATATGCCTCAGCTCTATCGCTGCTCACAAGACCACTGCCCATCTTGTTCATAGTGTAAGAAATGGTCATGCGTCTGTCAAGATCCATCACAACGAAAGAACCGCCCCATCCTCCCCAGAAGCAAACTTTCCCTTCCGGAATCCAGGCAAGTGCAGTACAAGGAGTCAGTCCGAACCCAATGCCAAACCTGATCGGCATCTTCAGAACCAAATCCTCCCCAGATTGCTGTTCTTCAAATATCAACTCAACTGTCTCCTTCTTCAACACCTGTTTGCCTCCAGTCGACCCTCCCAAGGAAATCGCAGAGAAAATGCGTGTAAGAGAGCGGGAATTGGCATGACCATTCACAGAACCCAGCTCTGCATTTCTCCACCCTTCAGTGTTCACCGAGTTAGGATCCAGAGGCGGATTTAGCAACGTCTTTGCTTGCACAGATCCAGCCTCAAACTCAGGTGTGATACCTGAAAAGCCTGGAGGCACAACAGGAGCAATGCGATCCCAGCTTTTCTCCGAAGCACCAATTTGGAAGTCGGCGTTCAAGGGGCTTGAAATCTCATCGGCGACAAATTCACGCAGCGACTTTCCAGAGACACGTCGAATGAGCTCTCCCAGAAGATGGCCAGAAGCTAAAGCATGGTAACCGGAAGCTGTTCCTGGTGTCCACCACGGAGCTTGACGCGCCAGCATCGCGGTGCTTTTCTCCGTATCATAAAGGTCTTCGGTTGATAGAGCCTCTTCCCAACCAGATACACCTGACGTGTGGGAGAGTAGGTGCCTGACAAGAACATCTTGCTTGCCGTTCTGTTCGAATTCGGGCCAGTAATGTGAGACTCGTTCATGGACGTCGATCAATCCTCGATCAATGAGGATGAGGACTGCGAGACTGGTGACTGTCTTTGTGCATGAGAAGACGTTGACAATAGTATCTTCATTCCATGGTTTCGTTCGATCTTGGTCTACATGACCGGCCCACATGTCGACAACATCTTCACCGTCGATGTTGATAGTTATCGAAGCGCCCAGCTCCTCCTCAGACTCGATGTACTTTTCGAGGAGAGAACGGACGCTCTGAAATTTATCGCTGCACTTGCCGTGAACGACGGTCATCTTGGCACAGCTGTTTATGAGTTGGCGATTTGAACTGATATCGAGAATATGGGCGCCTAAAATCCAGGAGCGTGATAGATTTAAGTAGAGCGGTGAATGTGCCGAGGTTTATTCGAAGGCGAAGATTGTAACGCGCGGGGTAACTCATAAACGAAGCTAACAGGAATTCCTTTTGAGGCTTGAGTGTTGAGTGGCCCATAGGGTATCCACAGTGTTTAGCATGATTGCTGGCTACGAGGACATAGGAGCACGGACCTCAATGCTGTAACGAGAGTTGTGGCCCACAGGCATAAGGTGAGATGGAAGGGCAGAGGATGAATGCAGACAGGCTTGGGAATTAGAATTGCTGCCATGTGGATGGTTTAGAGATTTTACCTTTAGCATCAGCATCAGGACTGGTGTCCCAACTCTTAAATAGCACGCCCTCGCTTGGCTGCATAGCGCTCATGTAGTGCCATCTCAAAGCGTCGTTGTAGAATGAGTAATAGATGTCTCCTATGAATCTTCTCGTCACTTGATCTACCGCTCGAAAGTCCTGTAGATGTGTTGTCTGGGCATCACAAGCAACCAGTGGCCAGTTTTGTACCTCATCGGCCGGCAACTAGATCTTGGTCATGGGAAGGCAGTCGATGACCACCAGCCGTTAATCTAACTTATCAAAATTAAGCTTGTAGCTCTTTATCTTAGGCTAATTGCAATCATCTCAAGCTCGCCATCAATTGACTTCAATTACTCGAAACATCCACCTAACCTTGTTTCCGCCTTTAATGCACTGAGGCTGATACAGTACATTGGTTAATTACTGAATTAGGCTTGGAGCGATCTATGTACAGTGGACTAAAAATGGCTACCAGTAAGAGTGGGATATATAAGAGTGAAAGACTGGCCAATCACGTACTTAACCTTAAGCCCACAGTAAGCGACGACCGATCGGTGGTCAGCGCTACAAGAGGTACAAGTAAACATGTTTGTTAGCGTTATGCAGAGGAGAGGGAGGGCCACGCCAGTGATTTGCTAGTGATGAACGAGAATGACAGAGACCTGGAGATAAGACTTGGCCCCCAATATCAGATTCATGAAGGAGCCAATGGGGAATGAGCAAGAGGTACGGCTGGACATGTATGTCTCAAACGGTCAAGTCAAAGTCACTCGATGACGCACTAGCAGTAACCAACAAGACCGGTGGTACAAGGCATACTTATTGTGCGGGTTGCCCAGTTTTTTGTTAGCGTGGAAAACACGTTCTTGTTCCCTCTCATTTCTTTACATACGCAGATGCTCCACAGGACGTCGTGAAGCCCCTCTAAGAGGCGTCAAGACAAATATTTTATCATCAAATACACGCCAAGGGAGGGTGGGACAGTAGTTGACCTTGCCTGGATCGCGAAACGATTAGGGAGTGACAGCGTAGGTTAGAGGCTCCGTCTCTGTATAGACCATCGCAACCTCTGGTCTGGTTTGCCTTTGTCCTTGGACCTATTGCCTCTATACCCTTGGGTATTGAGATCAAGCGTTTCTGCCAGGGACAAGGATGGTGGCTAAAACTCCCGAGTCTGTACTCTTAATGGTGCAGAACCAAGACGAAAATGAGGATCAAGCTCCAACCCAACCCGAATCAAATGTCAGAGAGTTTCAACGTCCATTCTGGCTCAGAAGGACTGCACTTCTACTCTTTGCTTGTATCTTCATTACATGTGCCATTTCCCTTGTCGTTTTGGATCGAGTTATCACGTCCCGAAACGGACTTCCACTCACGATCTCTAAAACCGCTTATTCCTGGACCTATGGGCCAACGGCGATTTTGATTCTCATCCTCAGCTTATGGAGGCGAGTTGATTATCATACCAGAGCTAGTCAACCTTGGCACGAACTCCAGGCCGGGGATGCAGATGCTACCCGATCGGTCCTCCTCGACTACATTACACCCTTTCAAGCAATAAGTGCCTTTAAAGCTGCTAAGAATCGTCACTTTCGCGTGGTATCAACGATTGCATCGTTCATTATTCTCAAACTTATAATCTTGGTTTCAACTACACTATTCATCATGAATAAGACGACCATTGCTGGGACGTTTGATATAACGTACCAGGATAGCTTTAGCGCGACTGAGCTGTGGAAGATGTATGATCCAATGGCACCCCCTGTGCTTCAGTTTGTGGATTTTCGGCCGGCATACAACAGGGGATCTGCCGATCCTATCTGGACTTATCTTGGCCGCCTGAACAATGTTACCAGCACAGAACGTGACTGGCAGCCCACCACAGATGCAGCTTCTCAGCGATTTGTTCTCAATCAAGGCGAGGAAGAGGTGACAATGCTGGAGGCCCCAGTGGAAGTCTTCGTTCCGAAGTTCATTTGCGAAGAGGCAAAGCTTGAACTCACAAACCTCACGGCACCAGCTTTCAGCACACGGGAGGACGAAATCTCCTTCAGAAACTTCAGATTCGCTTCGAAGTCATGCAACGCTAGCGCAGGAATGGTGTACATATGTGCAGGTCCCAGATACGGTGATCCACCACTTGCTGAAGGCACCACTTACAGAAGTTGTGTCCAGGAGCCCCAGGTTTACACAGTGCATCGCCTTAATTGTTCTGGCCTGAATGAGAGCCTATTCGAATCGGCTACCGATGGAAATGCAACATCATGGCTTGCTGAGAATGAGCCTTTCGACATACGTTATGCCATCTCTGCAGCCAAATTTGAAGCTACATTATCCAGCGAAGGTGAATATGCCTCCGTCGAGAGCATAAAACTGACAAAATCAAACGCCATTATTTGTCAGATCAAATACGCCATTGAGACGAGGGATGCTGCCTTTGATGTCCGAGCCAAATCTGTTTCGCTTGCTCGAGCTCCAACGAAAGTCCGAACGCTATCAAATTTATCAGATCATGCCTTTGCAGAAATGCTATGGACCAACATAGATAGTCCGGCCGATGTCCTAGTCACCAGCAATAAGATTCCCACCATTAGAGGCTATACAGATTCCAAGGCCGGAGCCGAGGCAGTGTTGTTCCAGTTAATGTATGCGAAATTGGGATATCCGAAGGATCTGGGTGTGTTCTACGAGTCATCAACGCTTTGGAATACCAGCATATCCGTTCTTGATGGTATCGCAAAAGAAATGGCTCGACAGTCCCTTTTGGTTTCGGAACGCCAAACAAGCAGTGCTCAGGGTCTCCGAATTGACAATCGACTATTTATGAGGCCACTGGCTGTCTGGGCAATGCTAGCAATGTTCTTCCTTCTCGCCATTATATGTTTGATGTTACTATGGCTGAATAGGCCCTCTAATTGGATACCTGCCATGTCAGGCTCCATAGCCGGTCAGGCAGCTATCCTTGCCAACAGCCCTTCAGTACAAAGCATCATGAATGGCACTGGTCACCTCTCTAGTGCCAGCCTTACAGAGAGGCTGCGAGGTTTTAGTTTCTCGGCCCTGACACACCAGGACGGTCGGTTTCGAATCACTGCAGCAATCGCTCCCCAGGAGTCCAATTCCGATGAATCTGGGACTAAGACACGGAAGACGAATCGACCATGGGTTCCGCTGGCAGTTCGTCTTCCTGTTATACTAGCGACATTTGTAGCACCTCTCGTTTGCATTGGTGTGTTGGAGTTGCTGCATCGCATTTTAAGAAAAGAGAACCACCTATTGGTAGTGGGTACCACAGACTCTGCCTTCTCATCATATGCAATCCGTCTTGTCTCGACCCTGGTGGCTTTCAGCGTGGCAACCATGATAAACAACCTTGACTTCGCCATCATTACCTTCGCCCCATACTCTAACCTCAGATTTGGCAGTTCACAAACCACGACGACCATTCTGTTCCATCCTTTATCTATGAATCCTCTTCTTATTCTTTGGAAGTCCTTGGGCAATGCACAGCTTGGCGTTACCTCATCTAATGTTGCTACGCTCATCGCTGCGTTTCTTACAATCGTTACATCTGGTTTGTGGATTGCTACCGAGACTCAAGTAACCAACCAGTCATTAACCGCTTTTGTCACCAATTGGAATATGGGTTGGTTTAACAATTACTCTCAAGATTCTGGCGCGACTCTTGAACTAAATCTAATCCGAAATCGCGGGGCTGTCACACCACCTACAATTTGGGAAGATCTTGTTGTTCCCGGAATCTCTTTTGGCAACGATTTCGCACAGACTTCATATCGGAATGCATCTTATTCTTTTGATGTTATAGCCCTTCAGCCTGTTTTGGATTGTTATCTGCTACCACAGTCCGCAATTTCTACTCCTCTCTGGACGTACTCTGTAGAGAGGGGTAAGATGGGCCAGTGGGTGCCAGAGACCGGGACCATGGTAGCACTTGGCCCTCCAAGTTTTGACGAAAGATGTTCAGTTGCCTCCTATCAAGGCTCCGCTGATTTTCGATTCAATGTGAGCTACAAAGTCTATAACCAAATCTGGGTAGGTGAATACGTCAACCTTGTCAATTCCACCGCTGGTCAGATCGATTTGGATTGCCCATCCGTTGGACTATTTTTTGGCACCGTTAATAACACTTCGCCCATGGGAAGGAATCTCACCGGTCTTGTTTGCACTCAAGGCATAAGCAAGGTTCTTGTCAGAATTAGATATGATGGAGACCCCTCACTGGGACAGATCAGTACCCTACAGCGACTTGGAAAACCACGCGCTATCAGGAATGGTACCGAAGGCCCGCAAACATTTGGATACAATCTCAAGAGCTTTATCACCTCAAGTCTTCCTTATGTCGAGAAAGATGACGTGCACTACCAATACGATACCTTCTTCAATCAACTCATTCGTCGCCCAGGAGGATATCGGAGAGATGATCTTCTAGGGCCTGGTAACGTGAGCAACCTGACCAAGGCTGTGACGGCGGATTACTGTGAGCTCATGAGGCATGTCATCAATCACAATCTCAGAGCCAGTGCCGACAGCTCTGGTGATATAGTAAGTGCTTCGGACAGCAGCTCGACAGACCCTCAGACCCTGATAACTGGATCATACTCTGCCACGGTAACTCACCTCGTTGTCGACCCCACTTCGAAACTCGTTCTTCAGATACTTCTGGCTACAATGTTTGCATTTAGTTTATTCGGATTCACGTCGGTGAGAATTCGTGGCACTCTCCCAAGAGACCCATGCAGCATTGGCAGTAGCATGGCTTTATTAGCAGGCTCTAACCTTTGCGATCCCAACGCACGGGTGATACCCTCGGGTGCGGAATATCTTAGTGATTCGCAATTATCCGACGCACTGGAAGGTTGGGTGTTAAGTCTGGGCTGGTGGCAAAAACAAGTGATCAATGACAACTCGGAGACTTGCGACAGCAGTAGTGCAAGTCAAGATAGAGAACCGCATGAGAGTGGGATTGAGGCAGATCAGCGTGAAGTGCGATTCAGCATAGATATTGGGAGGCCAGATTGTTAAATCAATGTAACTCCTTGTCTGATTGCGTCTTATTGCAGTTTCTTATAAAAGCCTATGTATTCTACTATATTATCTCTAAAGGTGCCACTATAGGGTATCTGAGGCTGAGTTCCACAGCCTGATTCGGTACATTTTTCAAGTACCGAATCAGGCTCAGGGCGCCTACACAAAAGTCGATTCTCACTGTATTGAAGATATGGATGAAGCTGTACTACGTCAACTATACACCAAGTATTACCATAAGCGTTATTCCTGCAATTGCAACCACTTACAAAGAATTACAATAAGTGCTAGTAGTCAAAACAAGTTCGATGCAAGCCTCAACGACATACCCCAATACCAAAGTTGTTTCGGTATAACAGAGCCTCATCGATGTCAAACAACAGAGCTTGGCTATGCAGCTGGCTTGGCTGAAAAATGATTCCTTTCAGCCGCTGCAGTCAGCACCACACAGCCTATCGCATTTCCACACATCTCGTTGACCGAGAAGCCACATTGTGCCACATGCCCACAACCATTGTATTTATCCACAGCCTAGTCATCTGTTGTAACCACAAGAGTGGCTGAAATTACGTGGTCCCGATATGTCAGTGGGCAGTCCAGCTGCGCGCTGTCCCAGAGTGCCTCACCGGATGTATCAGCGTATTTTGAGGCTCTGCGGAGCATTACCCAGATTCGAGGCTCCCGGAAGCTGTTCCCCGTCCATTTACCATTTAAACTCGACATGTACCCGGAGTAAGCCTAGCCGGCAATCATCAAGAATCTGCCTTGCGCCCTATCTTTCCATACCAACCATTCAATCATGTCCGAGTGCTCGTTCCCTGACTACCTCCTGTCCGGTACTGTCCTCCAAAACTGGCTGCGTAACAAATACAATGACGGTACTATTACGGTTCAAGTACGTTTCCACCGCATGCACAAGTCACATTGACCTGGAAATTGACGTTGGGATCTAGTCCAAAAACGGGACTTATGTTTTTACATTGCCCAATGGCGCAGAGTTGACCGCGGTATGTTTCACGGCGATGTTTTGACACGCGATTGAAAGCTGATTGTTGTTCCAGGATGACCGAAGGGAGATTTTACGTCTTCGTACACCCAAGCCTTCTTAGTGATAGTGGCTCAACCACTGGTGGATGCACTGTGAGTGCACTGTGGGTGCGCTGGAACAGGGAGGCTAACGGGGCTGCGACCAGTAACCTGGGCCTACTGAAACAACAAATGTAGTGGTGAACACGAATACCTTACCTACTCGGAAACAATAACTATACCAGCCTTGTTATTTATTCACTCCTTTTGTTTTAAAGGATATATAAAAACCTTGAACAGGAACCGAAATAATATTATATCAATTGATTCAAGCTCGTCTTTTACATATATATTTCTGCAGCTATGATGAACAACTATGATATGCTCAAGAAGAGCTGTCGGGAACCACTCCGCTACCCCTCCAACCTAGAATGGTCATGCCAGCGCAGGAGTACCCTACAAGACTACCAATCCTCTATTGTCGCCAAAAAGGACGATTTGTTTCTCAGTAGTAATGAAGAAATCTACATCATTGAACCGAACTCTCTGGATGAAGATGAATATTTACCAATCCCCCAGATGGACGACACTTTCACCTTGTCAGCCTTCAAACAAGAGATTGTCCGATCGCCCGCCCATCTGCAGAAGCACCTACAGCAAAACCGCAAGGATCCCCATTTTTGTCTCATGTATTTCCACCTACAGTTTCTCGCTGAAGTCTCCAATGCTAATTCTTTCTAGCTTTCTTCAATCAGCTCATTCACGTTCCGAGCTCAACTGTTCGCACGAAAGCTTCGCTACTCTGTCATCTTTCTATCAGATACCAGCAAGCTTTCTAGAGTTTACCACATCATTTGGATACACGGATCAGCCACTAGACTATCATATGACAGGCTTCTTTGGCTACGACTCTTTGGACACACCCAAGTCTAAGAGGGTTGAAATCCCAGAGCTGGGCCGTTCGGGGTGTGACCATACTACGCAATATTTGTTACGCGCCGTCGAGCGCTCAACCAACTCTTCGAATGAGGTCATCTGGAACATTCGTCAAATGACTGTCCATCATAAATATGACTTTGTGAACGGCCGATCGCTCTGGATAAACATGAAAACAAACAAGGTGATGTTCGGGCGCGTCAAGGAAGCTCTAGAGGATGAAAAGGTCCTCAGCCCTTGCCCAGAAGATGGCCTACCAGAATCTTTCGCTGCCAACCTGCTTATCCACCTCATTCATTTGGAGTGGTGCGATGAGTCCTGGCGAGACTGCATAAACGCCTTCGAGGAAAAAATGCGGGCTGTGTTGGAAAAGGCAAAGACAGCTCGCTTCGATGAAAAACCTGATTTACCGGCCAATCTCAAGCGAGTATTGACGGGTACCATCAAGGATACGAGTTCAGCCCCAGTGGGCCTTGTCTCAGGCAGCATTCATCAAGGCCTTCAGAACGGTCTCAAGTCGTGTTGGTCGCTCTTCACTGGTGCCAAGCAAGAGTCCTGCACACTTGTGCAACCTGTGGCGTCAGAGAAAGCGGGGCAACCAGATACAGTCGATGGCAATGATGCAGGCAAGCAGCTCGAGACTTTGATGGCATTTTCGTTCAAGGATGTACAAAACTTGTACTGGATGGGGGAGCAACTGGAGAGCTTCCGTCTAGTAATTAAGCTGAATCGCCAGACACTTCGTGATATCGCCGAGCACTACCAGGACTTGGCAAGTCGGGATGGTTTTCCCCAGGACATCAAGACATCCTGCAAGGGCGACCTGGCATCATTTCTCAGAAAGGTACAGCGGATTGACAAGAACCTCGAAATCCGGTTGACTCAAATCGAATCTCTTTTGTCATGGTTGCATGAGGGGAAAGCTCTGGTAAAGTCTTCACTTAGCCCTTTACAAAAAAGGATCCTGCTGATAATTACTCCCTGCAGTTCGACGGTATACTGCAATACCGCAGTGTACAAGTGAGTCTTATCTTTACCGACAACTCCCAAGCTCAGTCCCAGAAAATGGAGCGGATCGCCGATAAGACCGAGAAGGAAACAATATCCATGCACGTTATAACATGTGTCACGCTTGCATTTCTGCCTGGAACATTTGTGGCCGTCAGTCTCTTCCTTATTTGGGTGTATCTTTCAGGCAGGCTGTGCTGACACGTGTATCCCGCCTGCAGGCATTCTTCCAGAGCGGGCTTGTTGCAGTAAATGAGGACGCCATCGATGTCAACAACGCTGTGACCTTGCACTCGGGGGCTTTCAAGGTATTTGCCATGATCTGTTTTCCTCTCATGGTCTTTACCTTCTTACTGTGGGTGTTTGTGTTTAAGTTTCTGGTCAAGAGGTCCAGCCGACCAAGCGAGGACGAGGAGAAAACTGTGTCATAGGATTAACGGACGTCTACTTTACCACAGAATGCCGGTTCATAGTTGATCGATTGAAGGATGCAGATAAATTCCGCATTGAACGCTGATTTGATCTGAAGGCTTTAATTAGACTGAATTAAATTGAATAATCGACCCTAATAGAGTTTGTTGGAAATTGTGGATATGTATCCCAAGGTTTTCCAAAGAGTCTCTCGTGCTGGCTCCGTAAGGCGTCCAAGGCAGTTTGCAGGGCCTATCGTCACTACCCCTCCCCTACCACACGACCTGCCATCTGTTCTTGCAGTTGTGTCATGATTGAACGCCTTATCAACATCTGGGTACCTGATAAGGCGGTTAACTAGGCACCTTACCTGGTGATTGGTCCTTCGCTTGTCAGAGTTATTGTCTGCTATTCAGCCACAGCAGTTAAAACCCTCAGCCCTATTGTTGTTCTTGACAAGAAGATTAAGGTTGAGGCGCAGCGACGATTGAAACTGCCTAGCTGGGGACATTTGCCAGAGTCGACAGCCATAGCCCGACCCATTCTGCCCTGTAGTACTACCTCCATCGTTTATATAATACCTACTAGACCAGCCCTTTCGAGTCTTTTGAGCGACACATAGACCTCAGCCTCTAACATCGGCAAACTGCATTGTTTTTCACTTACGTCAATTTACCGCGAATCCCGATACTTCCCTACCAGGCTCCAGCCACATGTACAATCATTGAAAGGCGCAGCACCCCCCTTAGCTGTAATGTGTGATCAATACACCCAAGTGATCACTTCGCAGCCATTGGAGGACTTCCGTCAACATGTCAAGGAAAACCTTGCGAAAGGTGTCAATGGAGAAGGCGAAGAAGTCTACTTTGTCCCACCTTCAGCGTTGACCAATTATTGGACGCGAGGAAAGGTTGACATCATTCTGGGCTACGAACAGTCCAATAGTGAAATGATCGTCAGTTCCTTCTCTCATGTCTTCTCCATTTTGGTGTACATTGGCCAGCCACAGGAAATTACCTGGTTCTGCAAACATCACAGATATCTGGACGACGTAAAGTTACCCTTCTACGAACCATCCTTCCCACGTGCTTGTCGGTGGATCGACAGCTTCGTGGCAGCCCAATGGATGTTCATCCCGTTGATACTCACAGGAGATAAAATCTTCGAACGGGTCTTGCCACCCCAAACCATCCTTCCTGTGGAATATGTCAAACCTCTCACAACGCAGCGTGGTGGCCAGGACACAGCTACTCTTTGGGAAGTTCAAGTACATCCAGAGGCCAACCGGGTAACTTCAAAGGTATGTTCCCACCGGGAGTATCACCTGGAACTTGAACGCTAACCTAGAGACAAGGGCCAACCTGTTGTGTTCAAGATCTTCGAAGGGTCTGATGCCGAGGAGCTTTTCAGGGCCGAGACCAAGGTTCACTTGAGACTTCGTACCAAACACAGTCAGTGCATCACGAAGCATTTTGGTTCCTTCTCTTTCAAAGGGAAACATAAGTGTATCATCATCCTCGAGTACGCGGCTGGTGGTTCCCTTCAAGACTTCCTTCGGGAAACCGATATACCTGTCACGCCTGACGATTTCCGCTTGTTTTGGAGTCGATTACTGAAGCTACTTGATGGTCTCCTTGTTCTACATGATCTTCATAGACCTGATGGGGCCACTGATTGGTTCCTTGCAGGGTGAGTACACAGTATTGTAGCTATGTATAGATGCTGACAGATCTCAGGATTCATCAGGATATTCAACCCGCTAACATCTTGGTCTTTCCACAAGATACCAGTCGTTCCCGCTTCGACGTCAAGTTCAAGCTTACCGACTTTGGACTGACTGAAATTGGGCCAGTCTCATCCTCAACTGGTAAGATGGCAACAGTGAACAGAGGGAATAGAATGTATAGTAAGTGTCATCCTACAGTGAAATTACAATCGCTTCAATCTAACACAGTGGATGGTACAGTTGCCCCGGAGAGTTTTGCAAACTTTGCGGTGCAGCTCTCGGTCAAGACCAATATTCGACCCGCCGCAGATATCTGGGCGCTCGGTGCTGTCTTTAGTGACGTGCTCATTTGGTCAATAGGTGGCGAGACGTATCGAGAGGAATACCGTGTGAGGAGACAAAAAGAGATCGCTTCTCAACTGCACTTGAAAGAACGGGGCATAGATGCATGCTTTCACAACATGGATGATCGATTGAAAGCTGTTGAAGAGTCCCACCGCTTGGCCCTGGACAACATAAGACGAAACGACGACGTGTCTCCCGGTCTGAGCGAGGTTATACTTAACTTCATGCTTGTCGATCACGAAAGGCGATTGACGGCCATGCAGATAAGGTCTTGGGTATCCCAGATACTCAAAGGCATCCAAGGCAGCCCGACGGACCGAAATGGGCTTCTCTCCGGTCATGACCCAACCGAGCGGCCTATGAATGGTGAACGCACTACATCAGTCCTCCCTCGGATCTCACCCCATGACAAAGCCGAGATGGGAACTGAGGTTGTTCCCTCACGACGAAGAGACTATGATTCCAAGGAAACTTGGTACAATGATCCAGATCCCGCGATTGATGAGCCACGTACACCTTCCGTTCCTGAAATACAACCGCCCGCAAAGGCAAACGAACAACCAATACAGTCTGATCAAGTTGTAACTGTCGAAAAGGTTTATGCTTTAATGCAAACCCCCGGTCGAACGCGTTCTATGTTATCTCCGCGGGTACATCGACCGGACAAGGCAACAGTCATAATGAGTATGCCAGGGATGGAAGACGCGCGCCGTAAGATTGAGGCCCATAACGGACGGGATCAGGTCAGTTGCGACAGTGTTTCAATCACCGCATTGCCCGGTAGATGATGCTGACCACTCGCAGATCATGATGATAGACGACTACAGCTCTATGAGACCACACATTGAACGGGTCAAGATGGCGGCCAGAGTGATTAGCTATGTGGCCAAAACAGCTGATGATAACGGAATGGAAGTTTATGCTGCGTCCGAAGCCGCAAAGAAGCCACGCATATGCATGAAGAGTTCACTGATCGAGAAAGAAATCAGTAAAATGAAGACAGTTGAGGGAAAATGCGACATGGGAGCCTGTCTCAGCCATATCCTGGACAAGGTCCTTGTTGATGGCAAGAAGGTCAAGCCTACCAGTATCTACATTTACACTGACGGGGCTTGGGAGCCTCATACCAACGTGGCACAGCAAATCTATAGGGCGATTGATCATCTCATCAAGCATGGGCAATCCAGCAAAGCGCTCATGTTGCAGTTTGTTCAATTCGGGGACGATGAAAAAGGTACGGAGCATCTGCGCTTCCTGGATGATGAGTGCACGAAGGGAACGGAGCCTAACAAATAGTAAGTCAGCACGACAATTCACAAAGACAAAATGAGACATCTAACAGTCATAGTGATATTGTTGATACGAAGCGTTGCGATAATCATGTCCCGAAAATCGTATTGGGAAGCATCTCGGTTTATAATGACGAGAAGTAGGCTTTTGGGAACACGGTGTTGTGGTCTTTTTCTTTTTCTTGAATACCCTAGCGCGAGCTTGTAGAGTTTAGATTAAATGGTTTCCCAGCCTGGCGCTATCTTCATCCTTTCTCTAGCCTTTGGTTTAATGAGTATCTTCAGTAATATCGTGTATATCACAAGGTTGAATTGTAGCTTAAGCTGCGTAGGAGCAGTCGTGGATCGATCTCGTAAGCAGCCAGCATCTCACCCTGCAGGGATGCCCAGTTGGTCAGGCACGCCTGCATCTTGGCGAAAACTAATTTACCTCACAGCCCCTTATTTTACTACTGTAATCAATACTCCTGAATCTTGGTACAACCAAATACTTTCTGATGTATGGACGTCTCTTCTCTCTCGTGACAGCCCTACCCGTTTGTTCAAGATGTCAAGACCGCAAGACTACACAGTTGCTTGGATCTGTGCAGTCAGCACTGAACGCGTAGCTGCAGAAGCGTTCCTCGATGAAGAGCACGAACTGCCAACGTCCGTTTCCCCGCATGATAATAACAGCTACAAACTGGGGAAAGTCGGCCGACACATGGTCGTGATCGCTGTCTTACCTGATGGGGAATACGGAACATCCTCGGCAGCATGCGTTGCGAGGGATCTATTGCACAGTTTTCCTAACGTAAGGATTGGCCTCATGGTAGGTATTGGAGGAGGCGCCCCAAGCCAAAACCACGATATTCGACTTGGAGACATCGTGGTTGGTACTACTCGTGGAGGGAAAAGTGGTGTCCTCCAGTACGACTTTGGCAAGGCAATTCAAAACCAGTCCTTGGAGATGGTCGGGTTTATGAACCAAGCACCACCTAGCCTGCGAACGGCGGTCAGCGGTTTAAAATCCCACTACGAAGGAAATGGGCATACAATTCAAGAGGCTGTTGAAAAGGCATTGGCTAAGAAGCCTCGCCTACGAAAGAAATACAAGCTACCGGGCCACGAGAACGACCGGCTCTACCAAAGTCATATCATCCATCAAGACGGCAGCTGCGCAGAGCACTGTGGGGATGATGAAACTGTCTTGGTCGCCCGCACTCAGCGAACTGATGAAGACGATGACCCGACAATCCATTATGGTGTCATAGCATCGGCGGACAAACTTATGAAGGATGCATCAATCCGCGATAGGCTTGCACGAGATCACGATGTCCTTTGCTTTGAGATGGAGGCCGCAGGGCTGATGAATCATTTTCCGTGTCTTATAATTCGAGGGATTTGCGATTACTCGGATACACACAAGAACGACCAATGGCAAGGATATGCGGCAATGGTGGCGGCGGCATACGCGAAAGACCTCCTTCTACAAATTGTCCCAAGCAGCATCGAGAACGAAAGAAAGATAGCTGAAATCCTGTCAGGTTAGTTAGAAACACCCGATAATATTAAACCACTGAATACTAAGTCCATCTGCAGAATTGACAGGATCGGTTAATAATGTGATTGAAGAACTCAAGCCGGTTTCTAAAATTATCCATTCCAAACATGAGCGGGACATTCTAGAGTGGTTGACCGTTCATGAATACGCCATCTCCCACAAAGACATTTTTACAAAAGCCGAATCAGGAACAGGTCAATGGTTCCTCGATTCCCAACCCTTTCAGACATGGCTAAACAATGAGGAGCAAAGTCTGTTATGTTGTGGGAACCCAGGAGCTGGAAAGACTGTTATCACTTCCCTGGTGGTGAATCATCTCCTGTCAGAGTTCCAGCAATCACCTGACATTGGCATTGCATATATCTACTGCAATTATCAGCGGCATACTCAACAAGGTGCCACTGACATACTCTCTAGCCTGTTGAAGCAGCTCGCCCAGGCAAGGTCCCCCCTGCCTGGGAGCCTCCAAAATCTTTACGATTGGCATGAGAAGTTCAAAACATATCCGACCCTTGAACAAATTTCAGATACTCTTTCCTCTGTGGCGAGGGGATACTCGAAGGTTTTTATCATCATTGATGCCCTGGATGAATGCAATGCATCCAATAACACTAGGGCGACAGTTTTGGAAGACATGTTTCGCCTCCAAAATCATATGAATGTGAACATATTGGCCACTTCAAGGCCCGACAAGGAAGTGTCTAACATCTTTCGTGGTAGCCCATCAATGGACATCACTGCAACTGACGCTGATATCCGAAGATATTTGGACAGGCAAATCTCCATAAAAGAGTCTGTAATCATTGACGACACCTTGAAAGCTGAAATTCAGGATAAGGTTGTTACTGCTGCCGATGGAATGTATGTCATTTGAGACCATATTTGGGACTAGTACCGTATTAATGTGTGTCCCAGGTTCTTGCTCGCTTCGCTTCAGACGGATACTGTCCTGTCTCAGCCAACCAAGGGCGATCTTTTGGAGACCTTGGAAACACTCAACAAGGGTGAGCTGGGCTTGGATGAGCATTACCATCAAGCCATGAAACGGGTTCAAGGCCAAGAGCCCAAGCGTAAGACGCTTGCCTTCAAGATCTTAGCTTGGATTGTGCACGCCAAAAGACCACTCTCTTTGCGGGAGCTCCAGCATGCTCTTGCCGTCCACAAAGGCACTAAAGAGCTAGATCAGAATTTTATTCCTGATCCAGAAATCATCTTGTCCTTGTGCGCTGGGCTAGTTGTTCTCGATGAGGAAAGCTCTGTAGTGCGACTTGTCCACTACACAACACAAGAATACTTTGACCGAGAGAAAGAACAGTGGTTCGAGAACGCAGAAACTGATATAACTGTGGCTTGCGTTACTTATCTCGCATTCAATGTTTTCGACAAGGTTTTCAAGCATACTCGTTTCATGCAGCTCCAAGAACATCCTTTTTACGATTACTCGGCCCATCATTGGGGCCATCATGCCCAGTCAGCTACAACATACTCGAACCCCTTAATTCTACTTTTCCTCACATCTGAAACGCATGTCAATGCCTGTAGCTCTATCATGATGTCCCGTGATTCTATTTTGGGGGGTGAACTTTGGTTCGATCCAAAGTTCAAAACTACAGGCGTGCACCTTGTTGCCCATTTTGGCCTTTGGTCACTCTTTGCTTGTCTACTTGATAGTGGCTTTCATGCAGATGAACGCGATAGTGAAGGTCGAACACCCCTATCATATGCAACGGAAGCAGGGCATGAGGGATTTGTTAGGCTACTGCTCGCGAGAGACGACGTCTATCCAGATTCTTCATCAAGAGACGTCACACCACTCATGTTTGCCGCCGAGAAAGGATATAGCACTATTGTCGGCTTACTTCTGAAGAGACCTGACGTTGACATTGACAGGCCGAATAGAAGAGGAGAAACACCGTTGTACTTGGCAGTCAAGTATAGAAACAGATCCGTCGTGTCTCAGCTACTTCAAAAGGGTGCAGACCCGGAGAAGGAAAGTTTGGAAGGCCAGACGATACTTGAAGTTGCCGCAGAAAACGGCGATGTCAGCATATTTTCATCTTTGATTGAGAATGGCGCCAATCCAAGTCCCCAGCCGAGAGGTGAGTATGGAAGATCACCGCTAGCTTGGGCCGCCAGGAATGGCCACAAAGCGATCGTGGAGTTGCTGCTTGGTATTGAAGCGGTTGCGATTGACACGAAAGACCGTTATGGGAAGTCTCCTTTAAGCTATGCGACTGGAAAAGGACACGAGGACATTGCTAGGCTGCTTTTGGAGAGAGGTGCCGATCCTGAATCAAGAGAAACGGAATCCCTCCATTGTGCGCTGCATCATGCTGCCGGACGAGGGCATGCGGACATTGTAAGGCTACTCCTTCAGAGAGGTGTCGATCCGGACCCCGTCACTACTATGAACAGAACTCCCTTCTCATACGCTGCTGCGCATGGCCACATGGTGGTTGCAAAGTTATTATTAGCTACGGGTAAGGTTAACCCTGACTCAAAGGCTAGTGGCCGCTGGATCGAGGGTCGGACACCATTATCATTTGCTGCTGGGAAAGGTCATGAGGCTATTGTTGACCTCCTACTTGGCGAGTGCGGGGTTGATCCTAATTCAAGGGTCACTGATGTGTTATTTGGGGGTCACACGCCATTAATATATGCGGCCAAGGAAGGCCATGACGCTATTGTCATGCTTCTACTTAACACCGGTAGAGTTAACATTAATTCCGTCACTGATAGGGGTCGGACAGTCCTTGATGTTACCAAGTGTGAGACTACCAAGTCTCTCCTGTGTGATAGGGGTGCCAAGTATGCAAGAGAGCTTAGATAACGATATTTACCAGATATTGACATCCAAGGAATAAAAGCCTGATAATACATCGAAACGTAAAAGGCGGACTATGTATGTGGTCCTTCGCTGATTCGAGCGGTAGTTTCAGCACTATATGATGGCAACCTTTCCGATATATGAACCATTGATTATGTTCATCCTCAGTGATACAATAAGCTTTCACCTCAGCAATAAAAGTCCTTGCCCCCACCCTTACTTAACAACGTAATTGAATAAAATAAAACAAAGAGTGACAAAAGAAAGAAATCACAATTATATACTTTATTAGGTTCAATAGAACTCTATATAACTACAAGTGTTTATTTCTCAGTAACGTTACCACGCAAGTAGATACACTACAATAACATAGTTACAATCAGTCAAGTCTACAGTGCTAACAGTCAGCTTTTCTACATTGAGCCCCGGTACACCTGAAAATCTTTCCAGCATCACTTTTGAAAATCTGCAGCATCAATTTTGTCTTTTTGTGGTTGTCTCACCTGGATGCCCGGCATGCTAGGTAACCCAAATTTCCCGCAGGAAGCGCATCTGCTACCGTATTAAAGGTTACTGTCATCGATTGTGATCGAACTAACGCCTTTTCGGCAGGTTTCAAATTGAAGGATTGAGAGGTGCGGGGGAACGGGTATCGTATTTCTGTATGCATTGATAGTGGGTGATGATCTTGACTTTGTCTTCCTCATCAGCAAGTCCTATTGATGTAGATCTTGTCGACTAAGGGCAGAGTTGTTAATGCATATATGAATGGTAAGACAGCGATGGGATACCAATCTGGGCTGCCCGATATGAATAGCGAGAGATTTCCTACCGTGATTGAGCGGTGAGTGTCGCTAACTCTGTGATACCTCTAAAGTGCAAGTAACAGATCAGTCAGCTAACTATAATGATAACGACAAGATCACATTAATTGACATGCATCTAATGGGAACACATAACAATATTTAGGCAATTCTAATCGTTTCTCGTCCTCCACCAGACACGCTCCCCTATGAATAAACCGAAGCGCCCCGTAACCTCTATTGCTTTAGCGTTGGCGTCGCAGAACGTGTAAAGGTGGGGAAATTTCATGTGCTATGGTTACGAAGCGGATATGGGAAGGGTATGGCTAAATTCGAGTGGGAGCCAACTCACTGAAAGGATTCCAAAAACTGCAAAACAAGAAGCGTATTTTTCAAGGGTGTTGTGAGAGTCAAAATATTTATAGATCAAACAATGTTTGTAGGGTAGCTAGCGCCTTGGCCCCGCCTTGTCAAGTTGTAAGCGAAATGAATATATGGGTTGTGTATCCACAAGAATGGTTGATACAACAACGGCTTTCAAAACAACCCTGAGAAACCATTCTGCATGTTGAATAGTTCCATCAAAAGCGCGACCAATTGGTGAATATGCAAAGAAAATGCCTCTTGAATTCGAAATAGATAGCTGGATGCAGAATATCGATCCCTCCTCTAAACCAACCGCACGAAAAGAAGAGGCCACCAAGCAGGAGCCCTTTCTGAAACGCCGACGCCTCAATACCCTCACCACAAACGCGTCGCAAAGCGAGAAGAACATGCATTATGAAAGAAGTCTCAATTCCTCAAAGCGCTCTCGAAGTGACGATTTGGAAACACCGCGCCCGACGAGGCGAACCAGAACACCAAGAAGCGAGTCTGGTACCTCATTACCCTTCACTCAATTAGGTACCTCGCAACAATCAGGACTATCTTCACCCACCGAACAATTGCGCATCCTTCAACTTCACAACAAAAGCGTCGTGGCGAAACAACTGAGTGCCTTCCACGATAAGCCTGCGACATTAGAAGTTCTCTTGGACAAAATCGATCTTGTTTCTTCAGGAATCGGGATCTTGCCAACTTCTCACGCTCCGCTACTTAGTAATCTCGACAAGGAGATCTATAACGACTTTAAATGGACGCAAAAGCCGGTTTTCAGCAAATTCCTTTTTTCAAACGATCGCGATGAGATTGGCCATACGCCTCTACCTGAGACTATTCAGTGGATCCTTCACGAGGCAGCTTTTTGCGACAGCAAAGGCTGCTCTGAGAGAGATTGGAATACTGAAGTTCACCATCGCGTCCTTGCAGCTGCATTGAGACCGTTGCGCGGTCCACGGAGAGATCAACTATTCGACTTCAGACTTAGTACATCTGCTTCTGTCATCTCTGAGTACCATGTCACGTCAGCATCTAAGGGAGCTGACTTTTGCATGTACATCGACCCCAAGCAGGATGGGAGTCCTGAAGTCGTCGAGATGATCGGGGCTATCAGACAAATTCTACCGATGGGCGTCTTCAATCACGCTAACCTGGGCCCTCTCTCGGACAATCCCATTGCTGTCAGTATCGAGACCAAGAAGACTACTGGTGAAGGCTGGGAAAACGCCAAGCTCCAGATGGAAATATGGATGGCATCGCATTGGCAGTTCCTACGTAAACTCCTCGAAAAGCGACAATACGCAGCAGAAAGGCTGTCTACAATGAGGTCAAGAGCAGGTGAAATGAGTTTCTGTTCCGACAAGATTTGGGATCTACCAGAATTCATACCAGGCATTATCATACAAGGCCACGATTGGTATCTAATTGTCACAACATCAGAAGGAGAAAAGACAGTATTTTGGCAGAAAAAGACACTTGGTGATACATCAAGTTCAAGAGGGATTTATCAGATTATCTATAATTTGCAGCTATTACGGCAGTGGGCCCAAGAGGACTACTGGAAGTGGCTGAAGGATGTCTTGCTCGAGTGGCCGCAGTCTGAAGGAGAATTGGTTTTTTAAGTAATTCTTGATATAAGAGGTAATGAACGACTTTCTTTGCAAGCGATAAACTCTAAGTACATCGGTTGGGTAGACTGCAAAGAGAATACATGAATAGGGACCATCAGGATTCTTGCGGGGCAGCTACGCCACGCTACTAACTCCGGACCTTTCTAATAACCTTTACAAGTTTCATTGGCCATTGACAAGTCAAGGTGATAGCCTGAGGAGCGTCCAAAAGCTGAGGCCGTTCTGCACAGGCGCAGATCTTCCAGTGTTCCAATTCATTTCCTGACCTGTCTTGAAGGTCATACCAGCAGAAACATTCTTGTTGATTTCTTTGCCCAAACCGACTCGAAGCTCAGTTTTCGTCATGATTCCAGCGTTAAAGGTGGCTTCTCCGCCCGCATAACCGGTCGTTTTCAAAGGGCCCTTTGCAATAGCCTCAGCAAGAAACTTTTGACCATCATAAGACTGTGGTATTGCAGAGAAGGCAATTGCCTTGTTCTGGTCGTTCCATTGTACACAACCACCAGTGGACGAAAGTGTTGGCGAATCTCGTGTAAAGCCGGTACTGATGTTTTGGGTAGCGTACAATGGTTTGTCTGGTGTAGTCTTAAAGAAAGGGTGGCGAGACTCGCTCGAACTGAGCCAAAGTGAATCTTTGGATGCCATGCTGTGTGATATGTGGTCGTTTGTTTATTTTTCAACAAGCAGAGTGGAAATGCCTGGCTGAAAACTGCTCTCAATTGATTGAGGGTGGTTTTTACGACGGGAAGTAGTAGGGTTAAGTACTAACAGACCGAGGGTGTCCCCTCCTTGGTGAGACTGCAATGTCGTGATGCCATTTGCTTACTGTGCCAAGGACAAGGAGAGCCAGCCTACCCAATAACAACTTGGTGATGACATCTCTGGTGTGTAAAATCTGCGTGGCAGCCTTGAAACAGTAAAGATATACGGTTAGGAGCTTGTTATCTTACAAGCGTCCTGTCTGGATTGGTCCGTTGCATTTATTGGGCTTGACTAAGTTGTTACCTTACACCTGGCGGGCCTCCATCGGCTACGTGTTTAACTGCTGACCGTCAACCCTCTGTGTCTGGCCTCAAACAGGTTTGTTTACAACCTTGACTGGAG
This sequence comes from Fusarium clavum, assembly GCA_004367155.1. Classification (NCBI taxonomy): domain Eukaryota; kingdom Fungi; phylum Ascomycota; class Sordariomycetes; order Hypocreales; family Nectriaceae; genus Fusarium; species Fusarium clavum. The sequence goes on along the minus strand of QGEC01000187.1, from coordinate 18,803 downwards.
CTAATAGGCCGTTGTAGCTGCAGCTGGTTAAGCTGACTGCAGGAAGGTATTATTACTGGAAACGTTTCCCTTTGCCTAAATGTTACTGGGAGTCAAGGTGCAACCTTCAGACGAGGCATTCGACGGCATGCAGAAGATGCCCACATGTGCTCGTTTGTCAGCCGAACTGCGTAAGACCGCCGACTGTTTGTGGAAGGTTACAAACGACATGATTCTGTTATATTCGGGACCAATGGAGGTATCAACAAGACTACCCTTGTATCTCCCCAAGCCGGATCTTCTATCATGCCTGGCAAGGTTAACCCAGTCATTGTCATTGCAGTAAATTACTCTGCAATTTCAATGGCATCCCAACAGGGAATGCTCGAGATCAACCACTTCTACGATTGGATATAGCTCTATGACTAGGAACTGATATGTTATATAGTTACATTCCGGGTTATCCCTTACACTATCATTTCACTAAAAGAAAAAGAAAGTACTTTAAGCTAATAGTTTCAATCAATTCTTAGATCTCTCTATACTCCATATCATCGATCATCTTCATCCTCTGTAATACAATAAGCCTCCACCTCAGCAATGCAAGTCCTCGCCCCAGGCGTAACAGCAATAGGAAAACCCCCATAATCAGGGTCATCATTAGGCATCATCATAAACTCGCCGTGTCTCGTCTCATCGCCATTCAGAATCCTCAAAGTCCTCAACTCCCCATTCTCATCAACCTCCTTCTCCTCACCGCGTAGAATACCGCCAAATGTAGCATCCTTACTCGCTGCTTTGAAGCGCGCATGGAAACCGCGACCTACAAGCAGAAACTTGGAGTTGCCGAGGTGGATGATCATGCCACCGCCGGGACCAGGCTTGCCGAAGACGAAGCATCGCTCCACGATGACTTTGATGTCACCGAAGACACGAGTCCATTGTTCTGGCTTTTTCTCGCTTGGTTCTTCGTCGAAGAAGAAGCCGAAGCGGTCTTCCGGTGCAGCGTTGAGGAGATATTGCTTCGTTTGATTGAGAAGCTTGAATTCGCGACCGATGATATCGGAGCCAGTATCGATACCGAAGGGACTGGCTCCGAGAGCACCGTATGTAGCATAGGACAACCAGACGCGTCTAGCGCCATACTCATCGCGTCTCTGCTCGGGTATAAAAAGAGTGTTTCCCTGCTCGGTATAATTCTTACAAACAGTTTCGTAATCGTGGAAATACAAGTCTGGTGCTAATAGATCGAGGGAAGGGGTGTTGTATCGCCAGATGTCCAACACGTGAGGGCAAGGGCCACCGGATGGGTAGATACCAGGCTGATCACCTCCACCGACAACAGCAGGTGCATCTCCACCCACGTCGACATCCGACGGTCCCTCGATGTTGAGCCATGTGTTTGTGTACAAAGGGATAGGATACTCCTTCTTTCCAGCGGCCGCCACGCGTCCCACGTATGAGGAGATAAGATGAGCCATGAAAGCCTCATCGGCCGCTTGTCCTGCTCCGAAGAGGGATTCCCAAGTATGAGAGCCCGATGAAGGGATGTTGGGAATTCGCTTCTTGAATCTCGAGTGCGTATCAGTTTGGCGGAGATGTTGGAGAAGGTCTTCAGGAATGGGCTCAGCGAACGCCTTGTTCGCTCTGTTCGAGCGATCACGAGAGTCACCCAGGACACCTGTCTCGTTTTGAATCTGCACCATCAGAACAGTGTGATGTTCCGAATCGACTTCTGCGAGGTGTCTCAACAGAGCAGCGAATGCTCTTGAATCAGCTTCACAGGCGGCGTCGCTAAGAGGCGTGATCATCTCAAGAGTTCTCTTAACACCGCCAGCCTCAAGGACCTGAACTCTGGGAAATCTCTTAGGATCTTTCCTAACCCATGCTGGAGTGTATGTAGAAAGTCCGTTCTTGTACGTCCCGAACCAGAGGAGAACAAGTTTCATGTCATGTTCTCTTGCGCCGGCGAGAACAGCGTCAAGCTCGGCAAAGTCGAATTGTCCTTCGACAGGCTCGATCATTTCCCATGTTACCGAGCCCAGAAGAGTGTTGATACGGTCTGCTTTCATTCTTGGCCAGACTTCACTCATGAACTTGGCTGAGCTCAGGGATGAATTGTGGAGTTCACCAGGGAGCATAAGAAACGGTTCATTTTTAACGATTAGCTGCACTGAGCCTTTGTCAGAGCGTCGAAGATGTGGGTGAGCTGGGAAATGAGTTGCAGTCATTTTGAATATAGTGAAGATGGTTTGTGATGAGACTGATTTGTTTCCAGCGACAAAGATGATTGAAATAGCTTTGCGATATTGATGGAGTACAGGGTTAGCGGAGTAAGTGGATCGCATCATGAGTTCGGCTTCCGAGTGAGCTGATGTGCAGGGATCCTCGGATTTACTCCGCACTTTCTATGACAGTGCGGAGAAATGATGCTTGCCGATCATGACTCGCAGGGTTACGTTATACAGTACGTACTTCGGATTTGCTTCGGACTTTCCCTCTGGTCTGTTACAGTTACATAGGACCAGGTGCACCCAGAACTCCAATTCCTTGCCAACAGTCCAAATCTTCTAGCTTCCAAAGTAATCGCGCTATATTGATTTTCGCATCATCTCCAACCCCACCATGTTCAAGATATGCTGCTCCGATATCTCGTATCTTCGGAACGAGACTGCTACCATTTGCATGGAAGACTGTACTTGGTAGATGATATAAAATCTCCAGTAGATCATCAATGATTTTTCCATGCTCCTTCGGTGTATCTTCTGTCGGTCCAAACTTTTGTAGGATATTGGAGCGAATGTTGAGGCTCGTTACGAATAGGTTGGCTATTTGACTATCGTGCCCTTCCGTGACAGTGGCAGGACGAGACAAACCGCCACGCCATCGTAATTCGGGCGGCAGATCATCTAGAACCTTTTGCACTTTGACCAGATATCTCGTGATAGTAGTTTGGGGATTGATATCTTTGGGTGTTTGCTGCATGTCTTGCCAAATGAGGAACAAATCGCTTAGCGAGTTGAGGCCGGGGATGTAGCTCGTGTCATCGCCATGACAAGCTGGCTCGACAGCTGGAGGCTCTAGCTGATTATCCGACAAAGGTAACGGTTTCGGGAAGGTATCCATGCGCTCGGGACTCAGAAGACTAATTGGGAGTCTTCCAAAGATATCCGCGCTGCTAGAATTCGACACTAGGTTAGCGCTGATCTTGGTGGTAGTTGAGCGTTGACATACCATGCACTAGCGAATAGTAGCCACATCAACCTTCTCAGAAGCTGTTGTTGAGCCTCATCATATTCCTGGAGCCGGTAATAAACCAGGTACCTCGTCCCCGCAGCTACGTCGCTCAAAGCATGATAGGCGCGCATACTACTCAATCCCGACGGTGTGGTAGCACTCATCGCAGTACCAATATGATACATCGCGATACATCGGTCAATGCTATAACAGTTCCGCCCAAACTGACTTTTGAGTAATCCATGAGTATCGAGAAATTCAACGCAATAGTCTACTGTGACAAGCCCATAGTCACGCCTCGGAAGCGTCGCTTTCGTGGCGGCGCATAGACTGATAACAAGACCGCAGAAGTCTGCATTGGTATCGGCTTCACCTTGTTGAAGACGGCGGAGGAATTGACGACGGAGGTGGATAGGAGCTAGAGGATGGATCTCGTTGAACCAGTCTCCGTATAACCGGGAGATGATTGGTTCTGGGGCGAATAAGGAAAGCCAGTTCCCCGTGGAGGCGGTTGGAGTCGGGATATGGAGACTTTGGGGTGATGTACTGGAGTGATGTGTCTCAGGCGATATGGCGATATTGGCTGGTGATGATATTGCTGGGGATCCTGCCAATGGCTGTTGTACTCTCTGGGCGTGTCTGCGATACGTCAGTACATCGATCCACTTGAACAGGTTATTGTCTTACTTATTTGGTGGTCCCCGTTTCCTCCTGGGTCGATCATGAGTGCAATCTGAATCAAGAAACTCGCAACCTCGGCACCGTTGCTGATTGGGCTCATATGTGCACTGTCGATGGTGTCAGTTATGAGGGGTAGATGTGACAGGTCCACATACTCGGATCTTTCTTGCTCGGCAGACGTCGCAGGCTGTTTGGTTGCGAGGTTTCTGCCCAGTGGGGGGGCTACGTCCAGTTTCGGCCATCCTGCGCAAGCATTTACTTCGGAGTCAATATGTGAGTGGAAAGAGTTGGGGTTGAGAAAGTCCGAGGAGAATCTTCGGATTATTAACTCCCCTCATGAAATGCCAGTTCGCCGAAATGTCGGATATACCTCAATGGCCTTACTTAAACGAGACTGGTCATAACAAGCAGATCGAATGAAAACTGTTGAAAAGGTGGGTCTAGATACCAAGCTTGGCCAGCTGTGGGTTAGGCTCTTGTTAGTCTTTTAGTGTTTTCTTCCCCATGGGGAGGAGGTGACCTTGGAAAATCATGCCATGTTGGGAATTGTACCGGCATACTGTCACGAGACGTCGGGATGGCTTCTGAGGATGTTAGTCGTTAACTCTCCCTGCATCTCTGATCTCTATATTACACATTTACGACGTCCGTTCGAAGCATATAAGACCTCTCGGGGCTCCCATGATCATCGGTTGATCTGCAACAGCAACTCTTAGGATCAATCGGCACAATCACCACGATACTATCCCATCATGGGTTCCAAAGAGACTCAAGTCGACATCATGGAGGAAGATCATGTCCCCAAAGGATCAACCTTGCCATTCTGGAAACAGACTGAGCTGAGAAAGCTGTATCTCATGATGGTATTTCTCTTCATGGGATCGACTACTCTCGGCTACGATTCCAGTCTGCTGAATGGTCTTCAAACAATGGGATCGTGGCAAACATGTTAGTAACTAGATTTGTCCGGTTCCCCATCCCAACTAACATCATGCTTAGTCTTCGATAACCCCGAAGGAAGTCGTCTCGGCATCTTCGGCGCCATGCCCGGTTTCGGTGGTCTCTTCGTCCTCCTCTTCGCCCCCTACGTCGCCGACGGTCTCGGCCGCAAGAAAGGCACAGCAGTCGGCTGTGTTATCGTCATAATCGGAGCACTCATGCAATGCTTTCCCCAACGAGGCCACGGTGCTAAACGCGATGCTTTATACCTCATCGGTCGATTCATCATGGGTTGCGGCTCCAACATCTCCAACGCCACTTGCCCTCTTCTCATCACCGAGATCGCGCATCCTCGCCACAGAGGCAAGATTACGACTGTTTATAATACGCTTTGGTACCTTGGTAGTATCATTGCGGCTTGGGTTTGCTTTGGGACTTTAAGGAACCAGACTGGTACTTTGCAGTGGGTGTTGCCTACTGGATTGCAATGCCTTATGCCTGGCATCCAGCTTCTGGCAATTTTCATTGTGCCTGAAAGCCCTCGGTGGCTGGTTAGTAAGGGTCGCGAAGAGGAGGCTCGCAAGATCCTCGTCAAGTATCATGGCAACAACGATGACAACGATGAGTTTGTCAGGTGGGAGTTTACTGAGATTGTCAACACTATCAGGCTTGAGCGTGAGACTTCGGACAATGGATGGGCTGAGCTTTGGCGCACGCCTGGAAATAGGAAGCGTTGTGGTTTGATCATTGCAACTGCTATCTTCTCGCAATGCAGTGGTAACGGTCTTGTATCATACTATGTAAGCTTTCTGCCGTCGACCAATATGGATCAAATGACTAACGTCAACTATAGCTTGCTGCCATCCTGAGAACCATCGGTATTACTGAGTAAGTACATCCCTTCCAACGCCTCCATCTGCTATTGCTAACATACCAGTGCCATCACACAAGCATACATCAACGGCGGCCTTACAATCTGGTGCTGGCTAGTCTCCCTCTTCTCCGCCTTCTTCGTCGATCGAGTCGGACGCCGAGTCCTCTTCCTCTTCGCCGGTGTCGGAATGCTCATCTCCTTCACTATCTGGACCGCTTGCAGTGCCGTATATGCAAAGACCGAATCTTCCTCTGCCGGTATCGCTGTCGTCGCCATGATTTTCTTGTTCTACGGTGTCGCTGGCGCTGCCTGGCCTGGCTTGACTGTGTCTTACACGGTGGAGATTCTGCCATACAACATTCGTGCTAAGGGCCTTACACTGTGTTTCTGCTTCACTGCTCTTTCTGGAGTTTTCAACCAATGGGTCAATCCTCTGGGCCTACAACAGCTTGCTTGGAAGTTTTACTTTGTCTACATTGCTGTGTAAGTTCCTCTCTCTTCGGGACCGCTGACCTCTGCTAACGTGCGCTTTCAGATTGGTTATTGAATGTCTGGTCATTTACTTCTTCTTCGTCGAGACGAAAGGTCCCACTTTGGAGGAGATTGCTGTACTGTTCGATGGGGAGAACTCGGCTGCTAGTATTGCTAAGAACCAGGCTCAGATAAAGGCGAAAGTAGCAGAGGTAGAGCATGCATAGAGCAACATATAATCAGATAATAATTATTGTTCTCAGTATTGCAAGAGAGTTAGTAACATAACAGCTTGTTTATTATAGATGGGCGCCTGGAAGAGGGTAGTGTAAAATACAGCCGTTTATAGCAGCAGATAGGTGCCATAGCAAAAAGAGTGGATAACAACGGGTTAACCGCCTATGTTGGACGAACAGGGAATCTAACCCTGGACCACTCCCATGCTAAGGGAGGATTATACCACTAAACCATTCGCCCGAGTTTAGATGTTAAAGATTGTGTAATTTGCGTCTAACAGCTGGTTAATCATAGCGGATTTCGTCGGATGCTTGTTAACTTGTCGCATCGCTAACACAAAACACAGATCCAGCACGCTGATCTGCTTACATGTAGACGTATTGCTCATGTGTAGGCAAAGTAGTCATAATGCCTTGTCAAAAGTGTAAATATCATATCACTAAAGCTTATCTGATGGTAGTCGTATTGCAGTAGCTTAAAACAAGCAACACCACTTCCTCAGATTGTGATAGGTCTTAGGCACAGCTAGGTAGATTGAGAAGGTAGGGGTTAATTAGTGCAAGACTAAAACTTGCCAAGTCTATTGAGTGGGGGGATTTCCCCTTGAGAGGGGGTGGGCACGTGACCCAGGGTAGCGGGTGCGGTCCCAAGTTCGTGGGTTCGAACCCCGTTACATCTTCTATCTTTTTCAAGTTTTTCTTTTTTAACCATAGGCATTAAATTAAACAGATAAACATAGTATAAGGATTCTACCTAGGTTTTAATATAATAGGATACTTGTAAATATACCCTATAGCGCTCTTCTTTAGCAGTGTAACTTATAAGTGCTTTAGTAGGCTTAACTGAGATTTGACTTAAACTAATATAACTGCTTAGATTAAGTAAAGGGCTTATTGATACCGCTTGTAAATAAAAGAGTGAAATTAGTCTAACGATAATTGAGGTGTAAGACAGGTATTATTACATGGTCATCAGCCTATCATCTGCATATCTCACTTCGGAATATCTCCTCCGATTATGCCTTGTTTTGTGTGACGTGGTTGTCTGCCTCGGGCGGCTGAAAACCAAATCTGACATGACCTGAACTCTTCTCCCCACAAGGATTTCTCAACTTCGGAGATTCAATGGAACTAATAACGCGCCCATCACGATCGGCTGTGTCTGTTCCAAATCAAGGCGATGAAATCTTGCAAAACGCAATAAATTCATTCCGCCAAGTTCTAACACCCCTGCAGCTTACAGAGTTTAACAATATTCAATCCCTACCTGATACAGATGCGGTTCTGGTCTTTACAGCCGAGCTAGATCTTCGACGACAAAGCCAAAAGGGTAAGAGTATCGCCAGTCGCCTTTTTCCCGTCCTTCAGGCTGTGCATAGCTTTACCGGCGCCATTGATACTTTTATCTCGTCGAATCCTGTCATTGCAGCGCTAGTCTGGGGAAGCGTCAAGATGACAATCCAGGTGCGTCTTTAATCGAAGACCACAGCATAAACTCCAACTGTTATGTACGCGCTGATGGCTGGGCGACCCAGAAAGCTTAAGTTGACGCTAACTATCACTACGAATAGATCATGCTAAATGCTGCATCTTATTACGAGGCATTTGCCGAATTGTTCATGAATCTTAGTACGATTTGCCCAAGGTTTGAGCAATATCAAGCCTTATTTCCGACATCTACGCGCTTACAAGTAGCGTTGTGCAACTTCAACGCGTCCATTATCCGTTGCTGTCAACGTGTTATTGAAATGCCCAAGAACTCAAGCGGCTGGACTTCCCCACTGAACCCCCTTAGCCCTTCGTTCTGGCAGTCGTTTCAGCAGTCGTTCGAGTCTAACCTGCGAGAGTTACGCGATTACAGCAAGAACGTGAAAGAAGAGATTAGGCTTGCACAGGCTGAATCCGAGCATCGCAATAGAGAGCTCCAAAAGCTGGAAATTGCAGAGGCAGAAAGTTCCAGGCGATCTCTAAGTCATTTTATGTCTCGTACGCGCACCCAATTCGATACAATGCACCAGTCACAGCTTCTGAGAGATGAGGAACTGGAACGTGAGTGTCGCGAGCCTGAACACGAAGTTGAGCTAAGAAGGATTAGGAGAGAAGAAGCAAAAGCTTCTCGATTCATTGTCTTCTCATGACTACATGAAACCCTTGAAGCAAGCTCGCCAGAAGCGATATCCACAGTCTGCGAGCTGGATTTTTGACACAAACCAATTCAGAAACTGGGTCGAAGGGAAGAGTTCACCTTTGCTTTGGTGTTGCGGGAAAAGTAAGTCATGTCTCTTACTTTGCTTGAACCACACTGATTGGTTGTAGTGGGATCAGGAAAGACGATTCTAGCGTAAGTATACGTATTTACAACCGAGCTTGTTATTGGCAGCTGTAGGGCGAGCGTGATCGACTTCCTTTTGACTAAAAGATCCAAAAACAAACGCGCTATGACGTTCTTTTTCTCGCGGTTTGATGACTCGGAGTCATTGAGAGCAGAAGTCATCCTCCGAACTGTTGCCAGGCAGATGGTTAATACTCAAGATATCTCAGGTGGTACAAAGGTGGCTTTGGAGGAAATCCAAGATGCTAATGGAGATGTCCTGAACAACCTCACCCAGCTCCTGGGACTTCTGTTTATACAAAAACGACAACCAACATGGATAGTAATCGATGACATAGACGAATGGCCTCGAAATGAGCGTCACAACCTTATTCAGGCATTGTCGTCCATCTTGGCTCCAGCTCCTGATGTTAAGGTGTTTGTTACTAGTCGAGACTATCCTGATTCTATGACCGAGAAAGCCTTTCCTCGCCTACATCGCGTTTCAATGAATTGCTCGCTAGCTCAGAAAGCTATGCCACAGCTTATCAACCAGGCTGTGCAGAAATGTCTCGATGCTGAAGAACTACTGGTAAGCGACGAAACGCTGATTACCGACATTCAGGAGGCCTTGACGAAACATGCTAATGGGATGTATGATCTTCCGGCCTTTTCGCAGTTAAGCTTGACTGACTTTCCAACAGGATGTTATGGGTCACTCTCTTTCTCAAAGATCTTTGCACTCAGCCAAACAACGAAAAGATCCGAGAGGCAATTTCTACGAGAAATCTACCCAAAAGCCTAGCAGACGTTTTCAATCGGGCCCTGGAACGGATTCTCTCTCAGGGAAAGGGTGACATCACCCAAAAAGTCCTTCCGTGGATAGTGGCGGCAATGCAACCACTATCACTCTCTCAACTCGAAGAATGCTGTCTTATTCGTGTTCCTCAAGAGTACTCTATTAAAGACAGATACGTGAATGGCATTCATCTTATCGAGTCCTGGTTTCAAGGGCTTGTCGAGGTCGACCATGAGACAAAGACAGTTCATTTTATCCACACCTCAGTCCAAAGGTTCTTTATTACGGCGCAGGTCAATTCAGACTTTGGTGACTTCTACATCAACATGAAAGAAGCCGATCGACATATCGGAGAAGTTATAGTTACCTACCTGAATTTCAACGATTTCAAGAAGACTTTAACCCGGCGACGTCAAGCCCTGCCACCAATCTCCCCACAAGGCATTTGCCAGCAGGTCCTGAGTAATGAGCTCGGCTGGCGCAACCTGCTATTTCGTGGCCGCGGAGCACGACCTGCTGATATCGACGGGACTATTGTTACGTGTACACAAGATTCCCGTACGGCTTTTCAAGAGACAATGGACATGATGTATCCGTTTCTTCGGTATGCTTCGACCTATTGGCTCTCACACTCGTTCAACCTTGGCCAGGCGAATTGCCGAGTGACGCATATTTGGAAGAACATGCTGATCAACGGACATGAATTGGCTGCATCACCTGTGTCCGATGGACACCATAAAGCTATAGATGAGGCCTTTATTCGCTGGGTTATGTACAATGAGCACTCCTCGCTCTTTTACATTATGGCCACATCTAAAGATGTTCTTAAACTTTCTTACAAAGCTTTGTTCAAGATAGTTGTTGAAGAGAACAATCTTGAACTGCTATTGCTAATGGTTAAGACGAAGAAATGGGGCTCTGAACTGAGGTCTCCGTGCTGCAAAGCGGCGCGATGTGGTCTTAACGGAGTTTTGGAGGTGCTGATCAAAGCGGGCGTGGATCTCAATGACTGGTATCACAGGGGGTACATGGATTACGTACTTCCTCTCATGGAGGCTATTGAGGCAGGACAAGTTGAAACCATAGAGCTTCTTCTCCGCTCAGGCGCAAAACCTAACTTGTCAACCACTTCCTACCGAAACGCCCTTGAACCAGCGGTAGAGCTTGGTGGTTCCAAAAGTATACAGGTTTGCCAAATGCTTCTAAGGGTTGAGTTTGACCCTAATGACGAACCCCCGGGTGCATTTGGTTTAACCGCCCTGCAAAGGGCCTGCAAGACAGGACAAGAAGAAGTTGTGAATCTTCTCCTCAAGGCAGGAGCAAATGCCAATCTCTCCCCTAACGGATTCCAAGACTTACCGTTGGTACTAGCTATTGAAAAGGAAGAGTTTCAAGTCGTGAAACTACTGCTGGCGTCCGACGCGAATGTCAACATAAAGGGTCATGCAGAGTCCACACCCCTCATGGCAGCTTGCGGAAGAATGGATCCAAGGTTGGACATCGTGGAGCTTCTTCTCAAGGCTGGAGCACGTACGAATGAAAGGCAAAGCTACAACCTGTTACGGATGGCAGTGGAAAAAGAAAGTGGCGAGATAGTGAAATTGCTTATAAAACAGGGCGCTAGGGTGAATGGGCGTCGGGGCAGATATGATGCTAGTCTCTTGGGGTTGGCTGCGAAAGCGGGTCTCCTGGAGATCATGAATATTCTCTTGGATGCTGGCGCCCAGGTGGTGTATTCTGAGCCGTTAACTGAACAGATGCCATCTCATCTCCGTGATGGTAAGGAGTATGAGAAGATAGTCAGGAGGTTGAATGGACGTAGGGGCTAACCCAGGTTCGTGATTAGCACAGCTAAAATGGTAACTTGATAGATCACAAAAGCTTGAAGCTGTAGTGTTGCAAATACTAGGTATGTTGTATTACCGGACAAAACAGGTTGGAAATTGTATTCTCTTGGGGACAGCTCTTCTTGATATCGAGATTCCTTTCCGTTGTTTTCGAAGTCCTGTGTCCATGAATCAAGCCACTTGGTAAATAGATATTAACATAATATCCCAATCCAGCACTGTCCTATCTTCTTAAGATCCGTCCCCTCAGATGCCCAACTACAATGTCTTATCTGCTCAGCCGTCGAATGTTGATGGCTTACCATGATATCCATCCCCGTCTCGTTCTCACCAACATCAATCATGTTGATAGCAGTGAAAACCCAGGGCTCACTCTTGAAAGGACCTCCAGGCCAGTTTGTCAGCCGCCAATCCTCCTTGGGTCCAAAGAACGTGCCTCCTCCTTTGATAATGTCGCTGTTGTCAGGGTAGGCCAAGTATGCAACGCGAGCACCATTGAACTCTCGTCCACCCCAAGTCTCAATGTTGATTCGCACACCGGTCGGTGTGACATCCTTGACATATGTCTGTAGACTTCGATGGCCCTTCGGTTGAGATATCTCAGTGAACCAAACAGATACCATAGGTGTCTTGGCAAATGGCTTAGCGAACGTAACGTGAATCGAGGCATTTTCTGTTGCCTTGCGACCACCGGGGTTATCACTGGCATCCACAAATCCATGCTGGAAAGGGAAAGCTCCGTTGGGAAGAACCATGACATTGGCTTGCAGGTTCCAGGTGGGATGAAGGAAAGACTTGAGACCTAAGGAAAAGCCCCACTCAGTGACAGATGGTAGAGATAGTGCAACACGAGGGGAGTCTGTGTGCGCGACATTGATTTGTCCGAAACCGTAGGTGACCGTGGGGATGAAGGGAAGAGGTTTGTAAAAGGATTGCTCGATAGTGGCGCTGCGACCGGCAACTCCATCTACCCACCTGAGACGTGCCCTGCAGTCTATGTGATGTCTTTCTGGTTGGGTTCGGACAAGTGACATGTCACCCTCCATTGCAGAGTCACCTGACTCAGTGGTGTCCTATAATATTCAGTTAGCCAATGACGAACCGGGCTTCAACCGTTGCTTACCTCTTTATTGCCCCAGATAGGAGCCAAACGGTAAACACTACTCGCAGAGTTGAGACCAGAGTTGGTCGTCAAATCATGGCCCCAGAGTCCCTTGATATGTGCATTGACAAGCAAAGGATCGAAATGGATAACTTTCAAACCCTCGAACTCCACACCATCACTCGTGCCAGTTTCATCTCGAGATTTCACCCAATCCACCGAATGACCTTCCAAATCTGGACCTCGGTTAGTATGCGGCCGCAACGGCGTTATTCGTGTCGAAGCATCAAAGTTATTCTTCCAACGTCCCGTCTCAATAGAACACGCAATAATCTTCTGACCGTCCGCAGGTCTCACCGTTAGTGAAACCTTGTGACTTCCACCAGGTGTTCCCATAGTCGCTTGCAGACCATTGGCATAGCGGACACTGATAGCAACGACGACACCCTTCTCAACTTTCGAGCCAGGCGCATTCGCTTTTTCTCGAGTAAGAGAATATTTCGTTTCGTCTCAGCGCTGTCAGAAACAATAGCCTCTTGAATCTGACTTTCAACCGCGCCAATGTCCGAAATGAGTTTCTCGACTGTTTTTGCGTCTTCGCGGAGCTGGATGGACATGTTTCAGTAGTAGTAGCCACGTTAATAAATATGTGTACAATATATTCCGAATTATTTCTTGACTGGCACTACAATAGATCTTCCCAAAAGTAACTATCTTCAAGGGCCTTTGTCATCTGGCTGTTCATATGCAACCAGTTTCCGAGCTGTGCGCCATACTGATCAACTTCCGTGTTGAAGGCACCAGACGGTCCAAAACATTCAGGATTCCACCCAGGAACATCGCTGAACGGTCTCCCTATAGTGTTTGTTTGACTTGCAAAGTTGGAAGTAGGAGTTGTCACAGCAGGTTGCTGGTTAGCTGGTGATGGTACAAGCGAAGCCGGGGTTGCCCACGGCCCAAGCCTGACATCGGCTCCGCTGGTTTTAGCTTCATGGTATTTGTAAGCAGCATCGTGAAGAGCTTTGAAAAGATGCAGCTCCCTTTTTGCCCCAGAGGAAAAGAGGTCGGTCGAGGCAGCTTGCAGTGTCTTTATGATACTGTTAAGTAGTTCAAGATCGCTTTTGTTGCATGTCTCGATACTGTGGCAGAAGATTACGATGAATGGCACGAACGGAGATAGTAAAAGGGCCCTGTGATAACCAAGTATCAGTCATGATGTCCCTTGCGTCGGGTTCGAATATCCTTACCAGTTCACGTAGCTCTCAAGAACGTCCTCTTCAAGTCGAGCTACGATAGACATGGATTCCTTGTGTGCTTCCAATGCTCTACGTGCACTGTCGATGCACTCTTGTCCGAATATGGTTCCCTGGTTCGGTTCGGCTGGTATGGCTCGGTAGATAAGGCAGAATAGTGATAAATAGACGACTTTAGCGGTGCATTCGAAGGCCTCGAGGGATCCATTGCCGATGGCCTGTCGCATCGCGTCAAGGTAACTCAGCTATGAACGTGTGAGTGAAATGGAACTTCCAATACAGGCCTTCGTTCTGATGGAATCAGCAATGGGGACCGGCTATGGACATACCTCGTATTCCTCAACACTGCTTGTGTGCGCTTTAAGTTCCGACGCAAGGGTCCTTGCCCTGGTAGTCCTGGAAATTTGTGGTTCAACTAAAGCAGCAGGACTGTAGAGCTGATCGTAAATCTTGCCTTGCAACCGCGCAAGATCTACCATCTTTTTCAATCGTCCAAAGTAGGCTATTTCTGATGACGAGTTCATATCCGGAACCGGAATAGTAATATCACTGTCACGGAGGGTTGAAGACCGTCCGAGTCGTAGAGAAAGCCCTTTTTCGTAGATGTAGATAAGCCAGAACACCCTAGTCTGTTGCAATCTTGTTTCGGGGTTGATTTGGGACATTGACACTATGCTGTGTATGCCTAATGTCTGACTCATGTGGGACGCTGTCGCAATGAAGTTCCATGCGGCAGATGGCTTGCATATTTCGAGGCAGTATATGCTCTATCGGATCATTAACAAAAGCTCAAAACACGGTTCTGACTGACATACAGCAATCATCATCGCAAAGGTTGCCTCGGGGGTGGAAGGTTGATGAAAGGGCAAATTAGCAAGAACGGTCTCTAGGTTGTCTCGACAGATAATGGCTTGTTCTCCAAAGTCTCTCTTCTCATCTGGACTTGCAGTAGCGTTCTTGCATTCTCGAAAAAGCCAATACAGACCCGCATTTACAACTATGAGGTCAGTGTGACTGGCTTCGCCGGGTGAATAGATCTTGAGAAAATATTCATGAAAGGATGAGACGGAGTTTGCCTCATGATTCCAAAAGAACCGAACTCGGGGGTGTTCTGCACAACGACTTTAGCCTTGTTATCGCTGCTAATGTTTCAAAATCCATCTATACCTTTAGCCATTCTGAGACATACAAAGGCAATGTCTACCGGTGGCATGGGTAGGTTGCGTAAGTTGAGTCCTCGTTCAAGGGGTCTAGCGTGAGGATACAAGTAATCGTGATCCTGTCGACCCGAATTTCTTCCCAGAGCTTTCTTTAGAGATTCCAAAACACTTGTCATCTCAATAGCGATACTAGTACCTACCGACTTGTTGATGACGGCATCTTCAAGAAATCTGTTGGCGAATGTGGCTTGAGCCGAAAGTGAAGACTCTCCCTGGTGCTCCACCCCCGGTGTAAGCAGCGAACTTCCACCGCGAGTTGCCGGTGGAGGTGATGTAGTAAAGCTTGTTGGCATGGTTGACTTCATCGTAGGCATAGCCGATGGACCAGTGAGTGGAAGAGTGGAGGATACATAAGGCTGAGGACGGTCTTGGATAGCTCTCAATGTATTGCCAAACTCTTCCAGCTTTTTCGCGATGTCATCAATTTTATTTTCACTGCGGGATTCTATTGAGAAATGGACAATGAGGGAAAAGAGACAAGTGCACTCACTATTCTTCCGAGATGAAGATACGCTTTCTCCTCTCTTTAGGCTTGTGTCTTGGCTGGTAAGTGCAAGGAATACCAGTACGAAGGCAATAGGAGCATGGGTTTCTCCGGTCACAGCGCACCTAAAATGGCAGCCCGGATTAGCTCTGGGCTAGGTTGTTGAACCAGTCAGGGGCATATCAGATACGTACCTTTCGACGGCGACAGCGATCGCACTGGAGGTAGATATCCTTGGTAAGTAGAGGAAAAGAACTTAGGCATGAATCGGACCTACTGAAACCGGGGAAAGAGAAACACTGTCGTCGTCTTGTTGGTGCTTGTCACGATCTTGATGGACATCTTCCGTTTCCTGACCCGAGACAAGGGAAACCTCGTCATCTTCAGTTGCCATCTGCATACTGTTGATGTTCGGAGAGGTATGCACGGTTGATGACGGAGGAAGAAAGTCAAGAGATGCGCAAGCCGTAGACGCGAATCATTAACGTCAAGCAAAAGTTAGAGGTCTACGCTAAGCCGCGACTTGTGGGTCTCGTCTCTATGCCATCCCCATTGCTTATGTCCGATTGACCAATGGTCATATGGCAAGATCATCCTGGTCTCTAGAAAGGGTTAGTCGGAACCAGGGATGCGGTGTCGCGGAATCTTGGCATTCCGCACACCGAGTTGGACAAGTCTCGGCTGCGGTGTCTTAGTATGCCGCACCGCACAATGGAGAGGCTCAGGGTCAATCACTTCTCATTCCTCGCCAATCATGTTTCATTTTCACATATAAGTTGAATCTGTTCTTTTCTTTTGCTGTACGCCAATACTTTCTCAAGTTGTATCACTTTTACACTCCTTCACATTATCTTACAGGACGCGCCTTCAACATCGTCTTTGTCGAATCCTGTCGTTACCATATCTTTTTCTATTTATCATTATATATCATCCTTTTCTACATTCAGTCCGACCTGCTATCTTCCCGAAATGGAGAAACCCGACCAAGTCTCCGGTGCGACAACATCGGACTTGTCAGCCACCGCTTCTCAACCTGAGAAACAGCAAACTTCCGGTTTCCTCGCTTTCCTGGTTAGTAACCATTCTTTAAATTAGCGCTTTCTTGTTCTAAAAATGCTAATAACAGACGAAATAGCGTATCTTCACCTACTGCCAACCCCTCGATTGCGTACTCGAAGTTATCGGCCTCGTCGCCGCCATTGGCTCTGGTGTAGCAATGTCAATGATGAACCTCGTCATAGGCCAGCTTATGGATGTTATGAGTGACCCCATGCGCATTTCTACCGATCCAGATGGTTTCATGGCCGACGTCAGCCAGAACGCGTAAGTACTCTGGTCCCCGGATCCGATCCTGTTGTACCTAGCTAACATTGCTCTGGACTATTCTTTGTCTACATCGGAATAGCTAGGCTTGTATGCACCTATCTCTACTCGACCTTGTTTACCTACGTTTCCTTCCGAGTCACAAACAACATCCGAAAGTCCTACCTCCGAGCAGCCTTGAGCCAAGAGATCAGCTATTTCGATCATGGAACATCTGGGTCCATATCCATGCAAGGCGTGGCAAATGGAAAGTTGATCCAGTCCGGCATTGCTGACAAACTGGGACTTTTTTTCACCTCTGTAGCTACCTTTATCACCGCTTTCATTATTGCCTTTGTCAGTTACTGGAAGCTCACCCTGATCCTCCTATGCATCATGCCAGCAATCATCTTCGTTATCGGTGCCATGGCCACAATCGACGCCGGAATCGACGGTCATAACCTGAAGATTCTGTCCCAAGCTGCTCAATACGCCGAAACCGCTCTTGCTAACACCCGGGCTATCAAAGTGTTCAGCCTCGAGTCTAGAATTATGCACAAGTATGTATCATTTCTCGACGATTCCCAGCGTCTTTGCCGGAAGAAGTGTGGTATCTACGGCGTCATGTTCGGGTGGCAGTATTTTGTCATTTATGCCGGCATGGCTTTAGCATTTTGGCAAGGTATCAGAATGATTTCTCGCCAAGAGGTTGAGGGCATTGGCACAGTCTTCACGTAAGTTCTCATTCCTCCACAGACATCTCTCCCTTTTTGCATATGACTAACTAAGGACACTTGAAGTGTGCTTTTCTCTGTCGTCATCGGCTCAACCGCCATCAACGGAATCGCCCCCAATATTTCCTCTTTTGTTCGTGCCGCTGCCGGTGCTACTGAGCTTTTTGCCCTCATCGACAGAGTCTCAGACATCAACCCGTTGAACGAGTCTGGTCAGAGGCCGAGTCTGGTTTCTGGTGTCATCAGCCTTCAGTCCATTGGATTCAGTTACCCCACGAGACCAGACATCCAAGTTCTGGACGATTTCTCCCTGAACATCCCTGCTGGGAAAGTCACAGCATTGGTGGTAGGATATCTCCTCTCACACATATCTCAAGGCTTATCTACCGTGGAAGGCTGACGTAAAAGCAGGGTGCTAGCGGCTCCGGCAAGAGCACCATCATTGGCCTTTTGGAAAGATGGTACAATCCCACCTCCGGGGAAATCAAGCTCGATGGAATCAACATCAAGGATCTTAATGTCAATTGGCTTCGTACCACAATGCGACTCGTCCAACAGGTGGGTTCTAGCGCTTACAAAAGGGCTAGCCATATTTACCTTCCTCTCAAAGCTGATCTTGGTAGGAACCTGTTTTGTTCAACGGAACCGTTTTTGACAACATTGCGAATGGTCTATCAGAGACTGCTTTGGAAACAAGTCCAAAACAGGATCAAGAAGAAGCTGTCAGAAACGCGGCCAAGCTTGCCTTTGCTGATGAGTTCATCCAAAGTCTTCCAAAGAAATACGACACCCGTATCGGCGAAAGAGGCGGATTGCTTTCTGGAGGACAGAAACAAAGAATCGCCATCGCACGCAGCATCGTTTCCGACCCGTCCATTCTCTTATTAGACGAAGCGACTTCAGCACTCGATCCACACTCGGAGGCCATTGTGCAAAGTGCCCTTGACAGTGCCTCAGAAAACAGAACAACACTTGTCATCGCCCACAAGCTTGCGACCATCCGACACGCCGACAACATCGTTGTGATGAATAAGGGTAAGATTGTTGAGCAAGGTACGCATGACTATCTGGTCACTCTCGGTGGAACGTATGCCAAGCTCGTTCAGGCCCAGGATCTTTCCACCACCAAGCAAAATCTAGTTAGCCCGAACTCTGAACAAGGATCGACTGCGACCACCGAGGCAGTAGAACCAGTCCAATCGCTCGCCAAGTTCAGTACTGCTGTCGACGAGACACTCGCGTCACAAATTGTCCGGGAAGACTTCCGCCTCTACAAACGGACGGGACTTCTACATACAATCTGGAAGATAGTTCAGTCGTCCCCTGACCTCAAA